>JASDQU010216876.1:794-18211 GCA_032191745.1 Picea mariana | reverse complement strand
ACCTCCTGTTAAAGTTTTGTCTAGTAGAAATGTTTATGTAGCATCACCACTGTCTTTTCGACGCCAAAGTGTCCTGCCACCTGACTATAGTGGGCTTCCCATATCATCTTCTCTCTCTCGCTTGATGGAACATAGATATCTCCTAGATGACACAACAACCCATCTTGAACATGGAAATTATCAACAACTGCTTTTGCACCCAACATTTGGTAGGTGTTGGTGAAGTCCAAATCTATTTCATAGCGTTGGGGCCATCCAAAGGTCTCATGGCCGCAAGAGTATAACACCGTGGTGAGTTCCGCTACTGGTGGTTAGATGAGGAAATCAACAATGTGATTGGTGCTTCTTTTTTTATACTTGATGTTGAGGTGGAATTGCTACAAGTATGTGGACCACTTTTGATGGCAATCATTCTGCAATTTTCCTTGTGTCTGCATGAACTGTAGTGGCTTATGATTAGTGTGGATGACTATCTCCTTCCAAAGAATGTGATTTCTCCACTGGAAGCAGGCTTGCACAATGGAGTACATTTCTTTGTTGTAAGTAGGGTACTTACTAACAACATCTGACAGTGTATCACTATGGTAGGCCATGGGGTGGTCGTTTTGAGTGAGAAGGGTGCCCACCGCATATTCTGAAGCATTTGTCTCGATCTCAAAGGGTTTTTGTAGGTCTGGTATTGAAAGTAAAGGGGTTGAGTACAAGAATTTCTTCAAATCATCGAATGGTTATTGTTAGGACCGACCCCATGCTCTCCTTACCACGACCCTTGGTTATTTGGTTGAGGGCCCATGCAATATGGGAGAATCCCAACATGAACCTGCGGTAGAAATTGGCAAGGCCCAAGAAGCTCTGAAGCTCAATGAGTTGTGGTTGGGGCTAGCTTATCAATGATGTAGCCCAGGTAATGGACCTTTTCCATTCCGAAGGAGCATTTTTCCAAGTTGGCATATAGCTTGTGTTGTTGTAGGGTGTGCAGAACCTGCTGAATATGCTGCAAGTTTTCAGCCCAAGTATTTATGTAATTGAGAATGTCATCCAGATACACCACTACAAAAGTATTGGTGAATGATCATAGGATATCTTTCATCATCCTCATGAAAGTGGTTGGAGAATTTTTCAAACCAAAGGGCATGACCAACCATTCAAAAAGGCCTCCCTTTGACTTGAAGGTGGTTTTCCATAAATATGTCTATTCTATCAGGACCTGGTGGTAGCCAGACTTCAGATCAATCTTACTAAAGTATTTGGCCCCCGTGAGTTGATCAAGGAGGTCGTCAATTCGGGGAATCAGGTACCGGTTTCTGACTGTGTTTTATTCAGAGCTCGGTAATCAATGCAGAGTCGCTAGGTTCCATCTTTCTTCTGTACCAGCACGATTGGGCTCCCACAAGGTGATGAGCTAGGACAGATGTGCCCCTCCTGGAGTAGTTGTTGGATCTGTCACTTGATCTCCTCATTCTCTAATAGAGAGTGGTGATAGACTGGCCCATTGGGCAGCAGTGCATCGGGGGTCAGATCGATGGGGTGCTTGACCTGTCATTGCAGAGATACCCCAGTAGGTGAGGAGAGAATATCTGAGTATTCTTCCACGACCTTGTCTACTTTCTTCTGTTATGTGGAGAGGTTGACCGCATTGACCCTGGATGTGGCTATGATCTTTCACTTATTCTGAGAGAGAATCACGAAGACGAAAAACTTCCCCATCTGAGAGATGACCCTCCTACATTGCTTAGCAGAGATCAAGGAAATAGTACTAGGTGGGACTGCCTCGGGTATCCTGTACAATTTCCTTTTCAAAGTAATAATAACACTACGATGCCTAGACTCATATACAACATGATGTTTCCATAAATAAGGTTGGCCCAAAATAACATCACAAAATTCAAGAGGAGAAACATCACACAATACCTCATCTTTGAAGGGCTTGATGTCGTACGACAGTTGGCACTGTTGGTTGACGTGGATATCTCTTCCTTGGCGAAGCCATCCAATGCTGTAGGGTTGTGGGTGCAGCGTTATCGACAGGGCCAACCACTTGATGACCTCTTCTGAGATGAGGTTCTTCTAGGTACCGCTATCAATGATAAAGTGCAATGGGGTGCCTTTTACCCACATTTGTGAATGGAAGAGGCATTCTCCTTCTTCTGGCTCGTCTGGTTCACCAGGCTAGAGCTTGGTAGTATCAATGGTGGCACTGGGTTCCACATCAATGATCTATCTTCCCCATTTTGGTTATGGCTCAGAGTTAGAACCTGCATCTGATTCAGAGGCTTTCACTTTGGCCACCAGTGACTGCATTAAGTGGAAGTCAGCAGTGTTATGCCAAGGGCTCTTATGGAAGTCGCACCACTTCCGGGTATCTTTCTTTATCTTTTCGGTGTCCTTATTTTCTTACAGCTTGGAATGGGTGTCCTGATACTATCCATCTTTTCTATGTCCTTTTTTATGTGGGTTGGGGCCACCCTTTCTTGGCTTTTGTTGTGAGGGGTTCCCAAGCCCAAAGTGTCGCGTCTTTGGTTTGAGATTCTACTTGATTTTGACGGCATATCGGTAGGTCGTGCCCAAGGATGAGATGTCCAAAAATTACATTTCAGTCTGGATGTATCTATGTAGAGAATAATGATACTTGAGCACCATATGTCACTCTGAATCTTTGATACCCAGCTTGGTGCACAAGGTATGGAAGATATTTGTGAAATATGGCACTGCTTGGTCTCTTTCTTGTCGCAGTGTGGTCCATTTGGTATAGAAGTCATCATAACTTCCGACAGGGTAGAATTGTTCCTTAATAACATCCCTGAAGGATTCCCAGGTGGTCTTGATTGTATATAATGAGGGTTCCTCCGTTTCCTTTTGCTCACAGAAAGTTTCCCACCAATCTTTGACATGGGGAACAACTTTGAGGAGCGCAAAAGTAATATTTTCTCTATTTGAAAAGTTATGGATAGAAAATACCCTTCTAGTAGATTCAACCACTTGTCTACATCATTTGTGTCTATATGACCTTCAAATATAGTAATATCGAAGTTTATTTGTACCTTGAAGGGGGCGATGCCTCTGCTCGAAGAAGATGTGTCGCCTATTGGTAACCGTCAAAGGATTTGCGCAAAACTATCCATCATCTCACTCCTTTGTTGCGTGAGGGATTCTTCAATCAATATTTTGAAAGGATCTCTTATCCCGTCATATTTATTTCTCCTACCATGATAGGTCGCTTGGGCGTGTGAGAGATTTTGTCCTCAAGAGAAAAAATATCGAGACCCAACTCTTTGTACTCTGACCTCGTTGGGGACATGCATTAAGACGACAAGGAGGAGACCACTCTGATACCATTGATCCGGATTTTATGAGTAGAATGAAATGACTACATATTATTAACAGGTTCTTAACACAAAATAATAGAGATACAGTAAAATTGGTTTTCTATTCAATAAGGAAATAAGTTGAAACTATAAAATGCAGCGGAAATAAGCTTGCAGGAATGGTGGCGGCTTATCTCTGAGAAGAGATGTGGCGGTTGTGTTCATTCACAATAATATCATTAAAATGAGGCTTTGAAGGCCTTTTTACAATAAACGAGAATGCCAAAAATCCTATACATCCAAAAACCTAACCCTAGGAGATGAAGTGCCAAAAGTCATGTTGGCCCTGTCTAGGTAAGTTAGTACATCAACTTCCCGAGGTCGTAACATTTGCATACGATCTTAGTTTTAGGCGTATGATAGCCCATTGGAAAGGTATCTTTGAGGAGATTCATTTTGGTGGCTCAATCATTCCTCCAGCTATCATTGAGAAGCTCTATCTTGAAAAACCTTCATTTAGGCCCTCAAAATGGCCCTGGAAGTTAAAACTGCTAAAAATAGTAAATCGCCAATGTTGCCAGAAAATTGTTTTGAGCCAGTTGGAAAAGGTGGGTGGCCACCGATATCCACCTAGATCATTGAAACAACAAGGGAAACTTCCCAAAATTTCATAGAAGCATGGAAAATCATGCAACAAGCCTGAGTGGCTCGGGCTGAGCCACAAGTGAGTGTTGGGGGACTATTGGATAGAAATTTTGGATACATTTTATAGATAAATACTAAGTATGGAGGATATGTAGAGAAGAAGAAGAAATAAAACAAGGATAGAAGTTTGGAGTGCCAAAATTCGAAAGATGCATAAGAGTAGGAAGAACAATAGTGATGAGTGCAAAAGCAGTATGCAGACATAAAAGAAAGAAAAGAAAACCCGAACAACAAGTGAACATGAGTTGTCATGAGTCAAAATGAGTTATAATAGGGGTTTTGGGAATAATGAAAGTAGGGTTTTTATCCCTAGAGTCTATGTATAAATATGTAATGGGTGTTAGAAAAATAGGTGTTCTCGTTTCACCAAAGACAATATAGCAATATTTTCACCCAACCATAGGCACAAAGGCCACCCCCAAACACCTTAACCTTGATAGATAGAATAATTTTGGAAGTAATCCAATAGCCAACCAAGGTATCATACCTTTCTCCAAGGCTATTGCACCAAGAAATAATAACCAAAGACCAAGCAGAAAGTACAAACCATAACCAAGAGAAAGTCCAAGCCAAAACCGAAATGCTAGTTGCAGTAGTTGTAGTTCATCTCCAAACTTGCGCACCACTGGTCTTATGAAGTTGTGAGATTGAGCATCACAAATGAGCTCTAATTCCTTCTATTTATACTACTCTGTCTCACTTGATTTGACCGACTTCTCTTTCTGGAGGCTAATAACTCAATATTAAATATTATCTTGAGCCAACATGCCTCCTAGAGTTATTATCCAACATTTTAGGGTTTCTATTGCTTCCCAAAATATTCTAGTCTTATCAAAGGTTACACGTGGAGGAAAATACCTCCCGTAGATACCATAATATCAACACTCTCTCCTAACTAGGGAGGTATTAAAGGAAATGGTATTGATCACAAACAAACCATTCAACCAACAACATCATCATAGCCACACAGGCTATCTCATGATCAAATCATGAGCACCATCATCACTATCAGTATCATTTCATATCATCAAATGCATCATCTCTCAAAGCCATAATACATCTAGATAATCAGGCATGATGTTGAATAAGTCACTCACTCCAAAGATTGATACAAGAACCATTCTTCTAATCCGGACATATGTCCTAGAAGAATAACTATCCTGGACCATTTTCCACAAGGATAATGTTTGTCCATAAACATACTGACTATTCATCTAGTTGGTAATCATCTCCAACACTAGTTATAGTGTCCATGGCTATCAGAACAATGTCATTCAATAGAAAACAATTTTGTTTATCCATAGTAGTACAAAATTACTATCAAGTGGTACATAGCCACAACTAGTAGCACACGACTACTAACCAGTGACACATAGCCACAACCTATGGAACACATCCACCATAGTGGCATACAACTATTGTCTAGAGACATACAGTCTCCACAACAATCGTATCATCTGAAATCAACCTGCATAACAATATCATGATACAAACTAAGTCATCTGGTCCATTCTTCCACTCACATATGTGATATTTGGAAGAGCACCTCCCCTCATAAAGTAAAATATCAGTCATGGGCTATCTGGACTATTCCTCCCAAGCATAGAAGAATAATTGCCCCATATTTTTTAACCTGGACCATTCACCTAACTGGACCATTCCTTTGGCACTAATCATAGTGCAACCTGGAGAGAATGATTCTTCCATAGAGAATGTTTATCCTTGATTGTTTAACTTGGAACATTCACCTAACTGGGTCATTCCTCCGACACTAATCAAAGTGCAACCTGGAGAGAATGATTTTTCCCTAGGTAATGACTGTTCGAACCATTTCTATGGAAATTATTGTCCTGCACCAACCTCCAAAATGGAACATTCTTTGAAAATGCTCACAATTGTGAACTTAGAAAGAGAGACTTCCCAATGAGGTGGACCATTCTACTTGACCACTACTCAGAGTGACTTCCAAGAAGAATGACTATCCTAGACCATTCCCCCACACTAGACACAAGGGGAATCATTGTCTATGGTGCATCAACAATCTATCATAACATTTTCATTACAAGAATAAATTTCCTATCTGGACCATTTTCCGAACTAGAAAATTCATGTTCATCAGAAATCTCGAATCACTTTCCGAACTGGAAAGGAACTTCCCATCCTAGACCATTTTTCGAACTAGAAAAAAAGTGTCCATAAATCAATAACATATCAATTCTCCCTCCCAACCTAGGAGTAATCACTTCCTTTTCCAATAAGGAATTTGTCTCCATGAGCCCCAACTTGTCTCTTAATAACTTTTCATCTTGGACAAAGGCTTTACAAAAATATTTGTTATCTACTCACCTGTGGAGATATAGTGGAGAACCACTTCTCTTTTCTGGACTTTATCACAACGAATATAATTCTTGATCTCAATATACTTCGGTCTGTCATGGAGCACCAGTTTATCTGAAAGCTTCACATGGCTCTGATCATTACAATATTTCATGGTTGAATTCAGCACCTGATCAAATGGTCTAGAAACCAACTTACAGAGCCACATTGCTTTTGTACAAGCATCACAAGCAACAATATACTTTGCTTTTGTAGTGCTGAGTGAAAGAAACTTATGTTTCCTACTAGCCCATGACATCATGGAAAATATCAAACTGAAACATATCCAAGTAGCACTTATTATGTCATCTGCACTCCCTGCCCAATCTGAATCGATAAATTCATGCAGTTGTATGCCATAATTTAAAAGTCCCACAAAACAAATATTTGGATGAGTATTCTCCAAATACATTAACTAGCCAATCAATTTTCAATATAGAGACGGGTCTACTATATTAGAGTCTCTTCAACATCTTCAGATATATTATCATGGGAGTTAGCCATGGATTTGCAATCCATCATCCCAAACTTCTGAGTAACCATTCTGATAAACTTTCTCTATCATAGGAATTTTTCTCCACGCTTATGTTGTATATGAGATACTCTACATCAAGTTGCTTTAATCCATACAAGGTCTTCTTCCATTTGCATACATGGGTCTCTTTCTGGTATAATCTTCTTTCTCAATTTTCTTTATTGGGAAGAACATGTAAATTTCAATCTATGGATACTTCAAGAGGTATATCTGGTTTACTGGAACAAGTTGTCCTCATAGTCTTTTCCATCCTTCTGGAAGAAACTCTAGTTTTTAATCTCGCAATGCTTCCATTCATAAGTATATTCACATTTTATTACATACATTTTTCTTCATCACAACTTCCATTTAATTTTCTTTATTGCTTCTAGTGGGTTCAAACCAAGCTGGTAGTCTTATGATTCTCGGTATAATAACTGGTTGTTCTAGCTTTTCTTTCTTTCTTGGAATCTTCATGTTCCTATTTAACTTTGGGGTCCATGGAGTCCTCTATAGATTCCATCATAGGAACATAGATGTAGATGGACAACCAAGGATATCTAAGACTTCTTTTCAAAGAAGACTTCTTCTAGAGTCAAATTGAACATGTGTTGCTTATCATGGCTATTACTTTCAATGGGGAACATGGACAGATACTTTATAATCTTCACGTATTCTTCAATGGATCATATAATTTATGATTATCTCCCTCCTAATCCTGGATTCATGCATGAATGCATGCTCTTCTTTTGAAATTTTGTAATCAACTCCCTCCATCTAAGAGAGTCCATTCTTCCGTATGCATCCTTATTTTCTTCTTCAAAGTGTCACAAGTCTTATTCTAATTTCCTCTTGATTAATGACTTCTTTCTTATTTGACTCCTTCTCGGTCCCCTCAAGTTTGATTTTGATTTTGGCCTATCTGTTAGTTGTTACTTTTATAATAGATTCCTTAGGAATTTGTCAACATACTTCATCTTCTTGTAGTCATTGTAATAGAAATCCTTATATTGTTATTCTTCCATAGGTATTGTTTCATTGACCATATTTTATTCTAAGAAATAGATATGCATGATATGTACAGGAACTATGTAAACATGGTATGTGAAAGAACTATGTTATAGAAGAATATTGTTACCTTGACTAGAAGAAGAAGTTTGTTTTATCCTTCTTGGCTTTCTTTGAGGGTTCCCTTTCTTCGGCAAATGTTGCCTCGTTTTTTTTCTTCCTTTTATTTAACTCAAGAAATTGGTTCTTGTAGTGACCATATTTTCGACAGTTGAAGCATTGTATTTTTGACATATCCTTTTCTTGATTTGGTTTCTTCCTTAAGCCAAACTTCCTCTTATTCCTGAAATTCTTGAATTTTGTTGTGAAGGCTTGATCATCATATTTCTTTTGGGATTTATCTTTTGTGCTAATCCTTGATTTTTTTTGTGCACAAGAAGTCCAAAGTTATTCCTTTCTTATGTTCATGCTTGCGGCAAATGCATCCCATGTCTTGGGAAGGCCATTGAGTACTATATTTAACAGTTCCTTTTATGAAATGATTCCTTCAATAATTTGTATTTTATCTCTTAACTAAGAGATTCTTACAAAGTATGATGTTACGTTGTCATCATCATTCATTTTCATGTCATAGAGCTCATTCTTCAGACTCATTACTTGTCCAATGTTTCTGACTGAGAAAAGGTTAGCTAGGGAATCATACATCTTCTTAGATGAGTCAAGATGAGATATGTAGGGTATCAAGTGGTATTTTACAGAGTCCACTATGATACTCATAGCATTGATGTCATTGTCCTTGAACTTCTCCATAACTGCAACGTTTTGAGGTTCCTTCTCTTTTCCTACTTCAAGTTGTGGTTCCATGATCTTTCCTTTCACGATATCCAACACTTTATTCTTGGCAAGGATGAGGTCAATCCTTGTCTTCCATGATATAAAGTTAGAATCCCATTCTAACTTGTTTTCTAACTTCATAGAGTAAGTCATGTCTGCTTTGAATTGGTCAACCTTTGACTTTGACCAAAAAATCAAACTTGACACCTTGGCTTGCTGAGAGTACCAGGAGCTGCATTAGGCTAGGATACACTAGGCTATCCAGGAATTAGGTCAATATCTTCACTTAAGGTGCCATTAACAAGAGGGTTAGGGCTTCGTTGCTACAACAAAACTTTGACTACAACTGCAACTGTAACTAAGCAAATTATCCCAATCTATCTTCCAGTGGTTAGACTCTTCAAAGATAGTGTAGGCACATAACCTGTTAGAAAAATGGGTGTGCTTGTTTCACCAAAGAAAATATATACATATTGTCACCCAAAAATAGGCACAAAGGCCACCCCCGATCAACTTAACCATGATAGACAGAATAATTTTGGAAGCAATCCAATAGCCAACAAAGGTAGCATACCTTTCTCCAAGGATAGTGTACCAAGAAAGAATAACCAAAGACCAAGTAGAAATTAAAAACCATAACCAAGAGAAATTCCAAACTAAAACCGAAATTCCAATTGCAGTAGTTGCAGCTGCAACCATATTTCTTCTCTAAACTTGTGCACCATTGGTCTTATGTAGTTGTGAGAGTGAGTATCACAAATGAGCTCTAGTGCCCTCTATTTATACTAATCTATCTCACTTGACTGGGCCGACTTCTCTTTATGGAGGCTAATAACTCAATATTAAATATTCTCTTAAGTCGACTTGTCTCCTAGAGTTATTATCCAACATTTTAGGGTTTCTCTTGCTTCCTGGAATATTCTAGTCTTATCAAAGGTTACACGTGGAGGTTAATACCTCCCACAACTACCATAATATCAACAATGGGTTCGGAATATAAGGGTTTTGTTATGTTCTTTTCTATGGAATTTGACACCGATTGAAGAGAGTAAGAGAATAGATTGCATATGAGAGAGGAATTTTGTGTTTGAGTGGAGAAGGAGAGTTGCAAAGAGAGGCTTGAATTGCATAACGGCTAGGAAAGATGGAGAGAGAGATAGTATGATATATATATTGTAAGAACAGTGTGAAATCCTAACAGTATTATAGAAAGAATAACAAAGAATCCAATCATTGTGGACATAGCCCAAAGTTGGGTGAACTATGTTAATTACTGTGTCTACTTGTCTTTTATGTGATTGATCATGAATATTCTCTTTATGCATGATAGACTAAATTTGTCTACTATATGATCTCTGCATAGTAGATATGAATGTTAAAAAAAATAGTTTGTGTTGCAATCTATAGTATACTGGTACTATATAACTGAATTCACTAAGTAACCTAGGAAGACAAAATACAGGATAATGTGCACAAAACAGATAAGTAAGAATGAATAAGATGATCGCCTCTCATCCCTTCACTAGTGTAGAAAATTGGTTCGTGCAAGCCCAACAAATGCCTTGGGTGAGACTTCACTTGCATGCAGGTGATGCCAACAGGGCCAGTGTCTGAAGGGTTTTGTTGGTTGAAATAACTTGAACCTAGGGTATTACAATTGCATGCCAACAGTAACGATTCCTATGCAAATTATTCATTGCAAAACTTGTTGATGCATGTTTTACTTGGAATGTGTATACTTAAACCTGTGATTTTCTTGCATCATGTGTAGGTGGTTTTCATTTAAATAATTCTGTAAAGAAGATATAAATTATTGGAGGAGAGAACATCCTCACTTAATGTGTGAAATGAAAAAATACCTACCTCCAGAATTTTTCAATGCACAAGAACACTACCTCATATTGTTGGATAGTTGGTTTGGACAGTTGGTTGTCATTGATGTCAACCCTTGGAGTGTTCGAGATACCCCAAATTTGTGATCAATATTGATGTTGAGTTAGTTTTCATTGATGTCAACAAGAGTGGTTGATGTCAATAGGTGTGATGGGTGCATTTGAAGAAGTCTACAAGAATCTCGATAGGTGTGGTTAAGGAACCCAACATTGATCGAGGAATAACAACATGAAAGACAATGTAAATGTAGGTAATACATTCATAGATGGATATTCCTCACCATTCCATTTCTGGTGATAGGTGGTACACAATGTGGTTCTTCATGGTTGAGGAGTTATGGCCTTTTGAAGTTAGAATCCCCGAAGAATGGTCAAGAAGACCCTATTTGGTTACAATTAATTAATTAAAGGGTAGAGTGGTTGTAACAAGAAACCCCTAAAAAGGAGAGAGGTTACTAAAAAAAAGTATAAATACACCTCAAGAATTCTCTCATTAGTACATTCACACATACATTATATTGAATATCTTAAGTGAATAAGTGATATAGTTTATCTTGTTATTGGAAAATATGAGGTAGCGAGTATGAGGTTGCGAAGGAAGGTCAAAGTTGAAAGTAATGGATTTGCAAAAAATGTGAGTAACCCTAGTTTCAGAGGTATCTATGGGTTACATGTTAGCAGGGCACGGATGTACATGGGTTGTAGTGGAGGAAAGCATAGATATCCACAGGTAGAAGATGAGCAATTCGTGGATTTGTGAAAAGGATTGTGAAAGGTTGAGAAGTGATGCTTGTACTGGGTTTTGTATGCCCAAGTTGGTTTAATCATTTTGTTATCTTATATAGAAGGGTGTCTACAAGATCATAGGTATGCTTATGTGTTAGTTTTGAGGTTTATTCTTATGTTTTTATGGTACATTCTTGAGGCATATCATGATAGTGATTGTGCATGGTACACCTTGGTGATGGTATGATACATTGTTAGAGGCACATCTTGGAATATGGTTTGTTGTATGGTATATGAGTGATATGGAACATGTTTGATGGTATCTCTCGGTACATAGTTTATGGATGTTGGCACATGGCTTGAGGTACATATTGGTTACATGTTGATGGTGTTTCCTTTGGTATCTTGTTGAGGCATTGGTATATGTTTCATGCACATCTTTGGTGCATGGTGTGAGGCATATTCTTGGAACATGTATGAGGTGCATTTCTTGGTGATGTTGGTACATGTTGAGGTACACCTTGGTGAGGTTATGGTACATTGATTATACAAATAGTATTGTGGCTATATTTATTATACTTGAGGCACTTCATTGATGACATTTTATGGTACATGGTGTATGGCATGATTTATACATATCATGAGTGATATGGTATATGGTTGATACATGGTATGGTACAAGTTTGATTTATGATATGGTACATGGTTGATACATGGTATGGTACATGTGTTGGTGCATGATTAATGCATGGTTTGGTACATGGTACATGTATTGATGTACATGGTTGATGTACATGGTTGAGGTACATGGTATGGTATAAGTTTATGTGTTTGGTTGATGCACATGGTTTATGATTGATGTACATGGTTTGGTGATGGTTTTTTATCCATGTGAGTGGATCTGGTTGATGATGGTATATCAGTGACATTGACAATCATAGTGACAGTGAAAATGAAAGTGACAGGGTCAATGATAGGTTAATGACAGTGACAGGTTGGATACAATGGCAATTTGATGTAACAATGGCAGTGATAGTGCAATTAATTTTGGTTGTGATAGTTGGTCTACACTTATATTTCAGGGAGACGAGATGGGGAAAGGAAAGGGAGTTATAGCCTCCTGGTTGGATCCAGATAATTCAGGGAGTTGGAGCTTCCTTCAAGGTGGAGGATGAGAATCAAGAGGTTGTAGCCTCCTTTTGGTTGGAGTCGGATAATTTAGGGAGTTGTAGCTTCCTTCAGGTTGGAGCCTGTAAATAGTGGTTTGTAGCATCCTTCCAGTTGCAGTGGGAGAATTTGGAAGTTGATGAATGTATTCTTTGATATATAAACTCTGGTGTACTATGTATTTTATGTGATGTTGTTGATGTGATGTTGCTTATGTTTATATAATCATGATATATTGAATGCAATCAGAGATGATACATTGATTATATACTGTGGATAAGATTGAAGTTTATATATTGTGGATAAAAGTGGTAAAATTTCTCATATTGATTCCCCCCCCCGCCTCTCAGTATTCCAAAAATTGATATCAGAGAAGATCCTTCAAGAAACAGTCTAACCACTAGAAGGTAGATAATGGAGAGAAACAATTTGTAGAGGAATGGAATACCATAGTTTAATGGTCATATTGGGCCTCTAAAGTATGATTTATGAAGTATCAAAATGAATTTTTTTTTACAGGAACAGGGATATGATGTTTGGAAATCAATTGTTACATGATATAACGCTACCAAGAAACCAAAGACTACATCCAAAAAGAAATTGAAAAGAAACAAAAAAAATAGCAATGGATTTCATCTTGGAAGGATTAACTGATTCAGTAAAAGAGAAAGTGGGAAAAATTTTTATCAACTAAAGAACTTTGGGATAAGCTACATGATCTCTATTTTGAGGAATCTCCCATCACATAGCCAAATCATGCTAAATAAGATGTAGGTATAGAAAGAAAATAAATATGCTCGTCATGTTAGACAAATTCAGAAGAATAAGATTGTGAATAAGGCATAGTAGATATTGAAGCAGAATTGATCAGTTCTTTAAACGAGTAGGCGAAAGAAAGGAAGAAAAACAAGTCTCTTAAGGAACAACTAGTTAAGAATAATTCTCAAGAAAGTTTTGAAGAATCCCAACAACTCATCATGAATCTAAAAGCTAACTTGGAAGAAGCCAAAAGGATTGAATAAACATACAAATTTCAAATGGAAGAGAAGCAGTGTTTGGAAGTCAAAATAGTAGAACAAAAGGAGGAAGCAAAGAAGAGAGAAAATATTTTGACAGATCGTCTCAAGGAAAGAACTCAGGATTTAAACCTGCTTGAAGTAGAATTTAGTGAACAAGAAAAGAGTCTCAAAGAAGAAATCATCTCCTTGAAAATACAACTTGAAGAAGCAAAGAGAATGGAAGAAGTCATGAATATTCAGATGATGAAGAAAGAACAAGAGGTTGAGAAGCTTGAATAATAAGTTGTCACATTAAGAGTCAACATTTTCAATCTCAACAAGAATGATGAAGAGAGAGAAACATATGCATCATCAGAAAAGAAGGTTGAAGAGAAGCACTCCAAGTTGCCATAAAGGAAGAATGAAGAAAAGAGAAAGAGCTATGCAGAAGTACTCAAAGGAAGGAATCATGGCTAACAAGAATCAAAGAAGAATGAGTATATTAGAGATACATCTTCAACAAGAACGTCCACATTCAAGTAGCAAAGAATATTCAATCATGATGAAGAAGTCAACATAATAGAAGACCGTAATCATCCAAGGCAAGAATTCAGAAGGACTACACCAGAAAGAAGCTCCTTCACTCCCATGTATGTAAATTTCTTTTATGGTCATTATTTTAATTGTTTTAACTTTGAACATAAAGCTATAGATTGCAGGGCCTACGAAAGAAATGTTCAAGCAATAAATGCTTATGTGGTTGTGTTATCACATGAAGTTGTTCAGGGTCACAGGTGACAACCATGAGCATAGGCGAACAAGAGGGTGTAGTTTTCCACGACAGAGATCCCCTATGCATTTCATTTGTGCCATCTCTAAATGTGGTTGGAAGGAATCCATAGTTGGCAGGCGGATAAATCTTTGGTGGCGGGGCTAAAATAGTTGACATGCCCAGATTGTAGATCGTGATCGGATCAATGGCCACCAATCATTTCGGTACCACAAGCTGCATGGGCGTTAAAATCCAAAGGCGGGCTGAAATCTAAACTATGGTATTGCAGGAATGCCACGTGGCGGAAGATGGTTCATTTTGGGCCTGAAAACGGTGTGGCTCCAAACCTCTTTCAATGGCCCCGAAATCATGTGCGTGTATAATTTCGTATCCAAAAAAAACATTTGGTCACCCACTAGTCATCCATCTGTGCCCTAATCCCAAGGATGATTCAGTTAATGAACAAGGATTGGTACATGAAACCTCATCTCAGTCCATAAATAGGGAGCATGGAATCTATGGCCGAGGAGACAGAACTATCAGCCCAAGGTACCACGATGGATGGTTTCTTCCTGAAGGCCCATAATGATTTGAGCTTGCGTCTGACAGGAGGAATCACGCACAGTCTGACAGAGGGATGCACAGACGAAAATCCTTGGATGGGATGGCCAAATGACTCTCCTAGTGGTTGTTCACTAATCTGAGTATAAATAGATTAGGTCAAGATTCTGTTATGGTTGTCGAATGGTTGAGCAGAGATCCCTATTTTGTAATATTTTGATACCAGATTTGTTCTATGATTATGTATGAGACCTGATACTTTCTCATTAATAGAATTCATCTTCTTTCATCATCTTGTTTACTTTTGTGCAGAAACACTCGTGCATGGGTGATCTAGACGAGTTGTTATAGTTGTATTGTAATGGAGGTTTGATTATAATGTTCCTTTGACTTGTTTCAATATTATCTTTCGTTGTCTTGTTTCCTCTTATGCTTAAATGTTTGTGCATGGATGATCCAGATGAGTTATTGTAGTTGTATTGTAATGGAGGTTTGATTATAATACTACTGTGATATATTTCAATATCTTAAACTTGAGTTTAAGAGTGCTCTTGTTCCTGAATTTTTTTTCACCAAGTTGTTTGAAGGTCGGATGCTCATGGCAGACTTTTCCACCTTTCTCACTAAGTCTTCCTTCTGCTCACCTTTAGACTTAACCACTAACTGAAGTTAATAAGTACCTCATTTCCTTATGCATCGCTTTTCCATTTTCTAAGCTAAAACATTCTTGTACTGAGCTTTGTCCATTTGACCTTCACTCATAAACCTACCTCCACAAACATTTTGATGGGTACTGGGCTTATCCTCTTGCAATTTGAGGGTGACTCTCAATGCTAAAATACTTGGCACCGCTACCGGGGAATGAATTGAAGACATTTCCATGGGATTGAATGACAAATAAATTATGATTCTGAAGGTGCATCAGAAATTAGTACCTTGAATATTGCAGCTTGCAGCTAATGACTCCATTGTTTCAGTTGTGTCTCCCAAAAGAAGACACACGAGGTGTACTCCACAGATGTCTATGGAAACACCTGAAGTTGACCCAGAAAATATTATCAAGAAAGGAAATACCTCTCAAGAAGGGATTTTAGCTGCTATACCAGGTGATTCTGGTAATTTACATGACTATTATTTTAAAACTCTAGTAACTATATCTAATTCTCCTTTTATACCATATGCTGGAGTTTCTAGAAGCTTAGATTTTGAAATCTTTCATGTTGAACTCCCCCCTTCGAGTCTTCATTTGGAAGGAGAAAATTTTGAAACCCATGTTTCCCCTGATATTGTAAAGTGGTTTAGACGCAGGATCTTAGAAGATTTTCCCACTTTGGGTTTTCCTACTTCTCCTCTTATCGAAGTTGTTGTATCTAAAGAGGGGGAAACTTATTTTCCCTTGAACCCCATACCATTATCCTCCAACACTCAATTGCTTCTCCTTTCCCCTAGAAACACAGCTGCAATCCTACCTGTCCAAACTATATCTCCCTCTTGTTCTCCTATAGTTCACATCCAAATGGTAGGTGTTAATATTCCTAGAAATAGGATGGATGCCAAAGTGGTTGCTAGATATTCCCCTCTTGTTTTACCTCAGCCTATGAATTCCCTCCCAGTTGGAGACTACCTTAAGTATATGCCCAAGTTCACAAGGGAGGAAGACATAACTGCAGAAGAACACCTTTCAGCTTTTTATAGTTATGCAGATAATCTTAACATTGAAAATGAAGATGTGTGAATGAGAGATTTTGTACAGAGCCTTGATGGTGAGGCTAGGAAATGGTTTAGGGGTTTGACTCCTGGATCTATTGCTGGCATTGATGATCTGGATGATTCATTCTTGAGGCATTGGGGGGATAAAAAATATTTTCTTTATTATATTACATAGTTTGGGTCACTCAAGAGAAAAGAGGGGGAATCTATTTTAGACTTCTCAAAGAGGTTTAACAAGATGTACAATACGATTCCCATTGAAATAAATCTTGCAGAAACCTATGCCAAGATTACTTATTCTAGTGCTTTCGATCTTGAATTTTGCCTCCTATTGAGAGAAAGAAGAGCTACCTCTTTAGCTCATATGCAAGATGAATCCCTTGAAGTAGAGTTTAATATATTGGCAGCTAACAAACTTAGGAGTAAATCTGATAGAAACAGAAGAAAAGGTAGGTTGAAGCTTCAACCTCTAATTCCTTTGTTGCCTACCCTCAAGTGGATGAATTGACAAAACTGGCAAAATCACTTTTTTATTAAATGGAGAAAATGAAACTTGAAGGAAATATGAGCTATATGAACACCCAGAATGTTGATTAGTGATAATAGGGGTAATTTTAGAAGACCCACTAATTCCCCTCAAATCATCCTGTGGAAAATGGACCTGTTGTCTAGAAGCTGCATCGGTAAAAGAACCTCTATGGAATTAGTATCTTCCCAACCATCTCCATGCTCTATCATGAAGATCAAAAGGGAGAAATTATCTCACTTCATAAGACAATCCCCTGCAAGCCCACTCAAAACCAACCCAAAGTGAAGTATGTGGCTCTTGGCATAACCTGGGTCATCAAC
>JASDQU010216870.1:0-11345 GCA_032191745.1 Picea mariana | reverse complement strand
GAAGTTAGAGGGCCATGCTTTAACCTGGTGGAAAATCCACATGGAAACAATTAGGTTGGAGGGTGATCTGCTAGTAACTAGGTTGGGGGATTTCAAAACCCTCATAAATTCCCAATTCTACCCTATAGGGTATGTAGAGGACCAACAGATCTAGTGGAACTTATTCAGGCAGAGGAATGGGTAGAGTGTATAGGAGTACACCACTAAGTTCATAAAAATGGCCATCATGCTAGGTATCTCTCCCAAGAACCCAAATGTACTCCTCAAGTATCTGTGATGCAGGAGCATCGTCAGCAGCCAAGCGAGCATGAAAGAAGAAGCCAGCTGGGAAAATCACAGCACACATTTTCCACATTTTGAAATGTTTTTGAAAGATTAAGAAGCGAATATTGATGTAGTAGCTAGAAGTGTACTTGCATTTATATTTGGCTATTGTAAATAGATCATGGGCAATTTGCTCTCATCTGTCAATGTAAAAGGCATTTAAGCCCAATTAATGAAAGTAGGTAGATTTGAATTATAGATTAGCCAGTTTAGAAGAGCAGGAGGGAAAACAGATATAGACACCCTCATTTTTGTATTATGAGATTCAATTAGAACATTAGCAGAGAGAAAAAAAGAAGAGAGTTGTAGAGAAAAACCCATGTACAGGAGCTTGAATTAATATAAGAAGCTTTGAATCATATTTCATGGTGTTATGATGTTTTCTGTTTATACATGGTGAATGGTATGCCTATAGTTGTTTTACTCTCTCTATTATGCATTTTATTTAATACTATGTTGAATGTATGATTTCATGTTGAATGTTTGAAGTTTGAGAGAGAGAGAGAATGAGTTTCAATTGTTTCTCTTCATGAGTGAGAGAAGTTCCTGCAAGGAGAGCAGTGAAACATCTGCAAGGTGTGCGTTGACAAGGGTTCTGAGTTTGATCTCAGAAAGCTCAGGAAGGATACCGTTGTTCTCATTCCAATAGAAGTGAAGGTGAAGCACAGAAGTTGTGCAATGTGTGCACATGATATTCGAAGCCTTAGAAGTATTACCTAAGGAAAATATTGAAGGACCACTGCTACAAAGAGTGCACAGGGTCGAGAAATCAAATAATTGAAAGTTATTTGAAAGTTTGCCGCAATGAGTGTGAGCAGGAAACCCTTTTGGGAGCCTTGAGTTTGGAAGTGAAAGCTTAGAAGGGATAACAACTTTGAATACTTCAAAGGAAGGCTGAAATCGAAATACTTCAAGGGGAGACGAGGGTCGAAGTCATCTAGAAGAAGTGAAGATCAGAAGGGAGAACACTAGTTCGTTTCGCAGAAGTCATAGAGGAAGAAATCGAGCCGTCAGAATTATCAGTGGAGAATTCACGAAGTTGTGAGGACCATAGGTTCCAGAGGAGTTGCAGGGTGGATAAGGGCAAGACGAACCCATTTCGTTGGTGTCAAAGATCAATGAGGGTCCCCGATCGTGGTTAGTTTGGGTCGTCAGATCATATCGCGAACTCGGGGTTCGTGAGTTTGGAGGTGGAAGATCAAACTCTTGGAGTCGCGAAGTCCTGAGCTTGCAAGAAGCGGAGGAAGAGATCCAGACTATTGGATCCAAGCCATGGGAGAACCGTTAGATCTGAATCTTCGCGGGGTATCGCATATCGTGAGTTGGGAGGATAGACCAAATTCTTTGGTTGCACAAACTTCCGAGTAGTGAAGAGCAGGAACAACCGTTGGATCCAAGGCACGGGAGAACCGTTGGATCAGAACCTCATAGAGCTATCATGTATCGGAGACTTGGGGGTCGAAAGAGGTTCTTTTCAACGTCTAAAGTCATGAAGTGCCGAGAGCCGAGGGCTCGCGTGAATGCATGACACATCCATCAAGTGGGGGTCGCAAGGTTGACAGGTGTCGTGAACAACTAACCCCCAGAGAAAGGTGTAAGTAGTGACAGGTGGCATGTACTCGCCGCATTGAAGGAGTCAACCCACAGTTGACCCATCTCCTCTCGGGTTTTTGCAAAGGAGGAGCACCAAAGTTCAACACTCCAACTCGCGAGATTGTGAGTTGCAAGAAGTGCGAAAAGGGAAGTCAACCATCGCCTCTCGGGGTTTCGCAAAGGGAGAGTGCCAAAGTTCAACACTCCAATTCGCGAGGTCACGAGTTGTGAAGAAGCACTAGTACTTAGCCCTAGTCGATGGTTACGCGTGGAGGGAACTGTCAAGGAAGGAGCCATACCCCATCGCATCTCAGGTATCGACATTTAGTGAAGAAAAGTTGAGGGTCTTCGACTCACGAACACATGAGTTGCGAAAGACGCTTGCACCAAGACAAGGTCGTGATCACTTGGAGAAGGAAAATCTCGTGCCTGGTGTCAAGTTACATAGGGCGAGTTTTCACCAAGACCTGTGGATCAGATTTGTTAAATATTTTCAGCAGGGAGCCAAAGAAGCCGCTTTGGCTTAAGGAGAATTTAGAACGATCCTGAGCGGATCTTGACCCAAGGGTTGGGGTCTGCACCATTTTGGTATCAGAGCACATAACAATTCTTTTCTTTCTATAGCAGGGAGAAGAAAGGAATTTCTTAGCCATGCTGCCGAGAAGAAGAGATAGGCCAATTCCTGATCTAGCAATGAAAAGAGAAATGCGCGAGTTACGTGCTAGACTTGATGCCATGGAGACAGAACAAAGGTGCACAGTTGATGCTGGGGATATCAACGAAGATGAAAGTGAAAATGAATCTGGACACAAAGGAGAAGAAGTTGCAGTTGAAGATGCTGCAGATGAATGCCTATTCAAGGTTGTTGCAAGGATAGGTGCCAGAGCAAAAATGGACATTTCAGTGTATGAGGGAAACCTGGATGTTGAAGAGCTTCTAGACTAGATTAGAGCTCTGGATAAATACTTTGACTATGAGGATGTCGAGGAAGACAAGAAATTCAAACATGCCGTCACTAGACTTAAAGGGCATGCAACACTGTGGTGGGATGAACTGCAGGCTGATAGACGCTATAAGGGAAAGCAGAAAATTAAAAGTTGGGATAGAATGGTAGCAAAGATGAAATCCAAATTCACACCCAAGGATTATCAAATCACTCTGTTTCGGAGGATGCAGAATTTGAGATAGAAGTTGATGTTAGTGAAGGAATACACTGAAGAGTTCTAGAGGATAAACATCAGGGCAGGTCATCGGGAAAGCGATGATGAAAAAGTTGCCAGGTACATGAATGGTCTGTGATATGGCATTCAAGATGAGATGAGCATGATCACCCTTCGAACTGTGGAAGATGCTTATCAGATGGCTCTAAAAGATGAAGAGAAGCTGAGACAGAAATAAGGTCAAAGGGGCCGAGGTAGAAATCAAGCCAGAGGCAAAACAATTTCCCAAGACATAACTCAGAGACCTAAAGAAGAGGGGAAGAAACCTCAAACTCAACAAGAGAGAGGAGGAAGCTCATAGAGAGGGCAGTATGCTGATAGAAATATTTTTCCTCGAGCTAGAGGAAGAGGAAGAGGCAAAGGCGATGAAGTAAAATACTTTGTCTATGGAAAGATTGGACATAAATCCTATGAGTGTCCAGATAAGAAGAAAGATGGTGGTGAGACTCACATTGCCAAAGCTTAAGGGCTGAATGTTGAGGTAGAAGATGCTGAGGGCGGAAGATCCTTTATGATGAAAAAAGTTCTCTTAACGCCAGAGAAAGAGGCAGAGAACCCAGCCCAAAGAAACAGTCTGTTTCAAACTGCTTGAAAAACCAAAGATAGGGTATGAAAAGTCATAGTGGACAGCGGTAGCACAGACAATATCATATCTACAGAGATGGTAGAAAAGATGGAGCTGGAGACTATCGTACATCCAAGCCCATACAGAGTTTTGTGGCTACCAAAAGGATATCAGGTAAATGTCACTAAACAATGTTTAGTTGAATTTAAAATAGGTGGATATAAGGATGAAATATTAAGTGATGTCATTCCCATGGATGTTTTTCATCTATTGTTGGGTAGACCATGGCAATATGACAGAAATGTGATTCGTGATGGGAGAAATAACACATACACCCTGGAGAAGAGTGGGAGGATGCACATGTTGTTGTCGATTAAGGATAAAGAAGTGAAACCAGAGATGAGAAACACTGTACTTCTCATGAGTGGGAAGGAACTTCTTAATGAGGTTAAGAAGAAGGAAGACACGCAATATATTGTGGTCAGGAAGCCTAAAATTGTTTTAACTAGTACAAGAGTGGATGATTTACCAGAAGAAATCTAGAAGTTGCTGGAAGAGTTTGTTGATATAGTAGTGGATGAACTACCTTGTTCGTTGCCACCTATCAAGAGTATAAGCCATCACATTGATCTTATACCTGGAGCCAGTTTAACAAACAAATCCGCGTATAGGTTGACACCGCAGGAAAATGAAGAAGTCAAGAGACAAGTCCAGGACTTAATGGACAAAGGATTGATTCGGGAGATCTTGATTCCATGCGTTGTTCCAACAGTGCTCAGCCCAAAGAAAGATGGAGGCTGGAGAATGTGTACAGACTCAAGGGCAATTAATAAGATTACCATCAGATACAGATTTCCATTGCCAAGGATGGATGACTTGATGGATTGCTTGAGTGGAGCAAGATTTTTTTCAAAGGTTGATTTGAAAAGCGGGTATCATCAAATTCGAATGAGAGAAGGTGATGAATGGAAGACAACATTCAAGATGAATGAGGGGCTGTATGAATGGCTTTTCATGCCATTTGTCTTAAAAAATGCACCCAGTACTTTCATGAGATTGATGAACAAAGTCCTGAAGGATTTCATTGGGAAATTCTCCATTGTATATCTTGACGATATATTAATTTTCAGAAAGACAGAAGCAGAGCACTTAAAGCATTTAGCTGCAGTGATGAAGAGATTATAGCAAGAGAAATTGTTGATTAATATGAAGAAATCATCATTTATGAGGACAAAACTCATTTATTTGGGTTTTGTTATCTCTGCGAATGAGCTGAAAACGGACCCGGAAAAGGTGGATGCAATTAAGAATTGGCCATCGCCGAAAAGTGTGCTTGAAGTACGAAGGTCCCATGGTTTGGCTAGTTTCTACAGGAAATTCATCTGAAATTTCAGTGGGATTAGCGCACCAATGATGGATACGGTGAAGAAAAGACACAAGTCTTTTCACTGGACAGAGGAAGCAGAGAAGAGTTTCAATCTGCTGAAGAAGAAAATCACAGAACAACCAATTCTGGTTTTGCTGGATTTTAGCAAGACATTCTAGGTCAAGTGTGACGCGAGTGGATTTGCAATTGGAGCAGTCTTGAGCCAAGACGACAGGCCGATCACATACTTCAGTGAAAAAATGAATGAAGTGAAGATTAAATACTCAACATATGACAAAGAATTTTATGCAGTCATACAAGCACTGAAGAAATGGAGACACTTTTTGGTTCCCAAAGAGTTTGTTTTGTACAGTGATAATCATGCTTTACAATTCGTGACTCAATGGGAGAAGTTGAACCAAAAACATGCTAAATGGGTTGAATTCATGCAGAATTTTACTTTTGTAAGTAAGCATGTTTCTGGAATTGCTAACAAAGTTGTTGATGATTTGAGCAGGAAATGTTTGCTTATGCAAGAATTCAGAGTCAAAACTTTGGGTTTTGATAACCTCAAATAAATGTACAGAGATGATCTAGATTTTAAGGACGCGTATGAGGCATTTGAGAATCCAGTTCTCAGGGACAGAAGCCAATGGACCGAATAAATGATCCAAGATGGATTGTTATTCAGGGGCAATCAACTATGTATTCCAAAATGCTCCATGAGGGAGAATATACTGAAGGAAAAGCACAGTGGGGGATTGGTCAGACACTTCGGTCATGAAAAAATGTTCTCAAAGTTGAATAGCTCATATTATTGGCCAGGGATGAGGACATATATTAAGAAATTTGTGGACAGATGCATGATTTGTCAGCACACAAAAGGGAAAAGGCAGAACAAAGGGTTATATCAACCATTACCCATACCAGAAAGGCCGTGGAACACAGTGAGCATGGATTTTATATTGGGACTTCTAAGAACAAAGAGAGGCTATGATTCAATCTTTGTGGTATTTGACAAATTTTCCAAGATGGCACATTTCATACCATGCCAGAAAACCAGTGACGCAACTCATATTGCAAACCTGTTTTTCAAGGAAGTCGTCAGACTTCACAGCTTGCCAAGGAGTATCGTGTCTGATCGAGATACCAAGTTCGTTGGACATTTCTGGAGAACTTTGTGGAAAAAGATGGGGACAAGTTTGGGTTTTATCTCAGCATATCATCCTCAAACGAATGGGCAGACAGAAGTCATGAACAGAAGCTTGGGAGACTTTTTGAGGAGCTTAGTGACTGAACACCACAATCAGTGGGATCACATTCTACCATAGGCAGAATTTGCTTATAATGATTCACTCAACAAAAGTACAGGACATAGTCCATTACAGATTGTATATGGAATGCAACCAAGGGGAGTTTCTGAATTGAAAGATTCAGAACAAACTAAATTCATAAGTTCTAATGTAGAGTACTTTGCAGAAGCAATGAAGGAGCTTCACAGTCGAGTCAAGGAGTGATTGCAGAGTTCAAGTCAAGAATATAAGCGAAGAGCAGATCAACACAAGTGAGAACTTCAATTTGAATTTGGTGATCTGATTCTTTCACATCTGAGGAAGGAAAGGTTCCTAAGGGGAACGTATAATAAACTGAAGATGAAAAAGATTGGACCATGCAAGGTCATAAGGAAATTTGGGGCAAATGCATATGAGATTGAATTACCCAATGGGATCAAAATCTCACCAATATTCAATGTTGTGGATTTGTACCCTTACAGAGCTGAAGAAGTAGGAGCAGAAGATGAAAAGAAAGAAGTTCAATGGACAAAACAAATGCCTATAGCTAAGAAGCCACAGATGCAAAGTATAATTGATAAGAGGTTTAGCAGAAAGACCAGGAGAAAAGAGTATTTTGAATACTTGGTCAAATGGAAGGGACATTTAGTTGAAGATGCTAGTTGGGAAGATGAAGCAAAAATTCAAAAGCATGGACAGACCGTGCAAGAACTCATGAACAGGAGTTCATGAAAAATTTCAAGCGAGGGAGTATGATGTAGGAGCATCGCCAACAACCAAGCGAACGTGAAAGCAGAAGCCAGCTGGGAAAAGCGCAACACACATTTTCCACGTTTTGAAATGTTTTTGAAAGATTAAGAAGCGGATATTGATGTAGTAGCTAGAAGTGTACTTGCATTTATATCTAGATATTGTAAACAAATCATGGGCAATTTGCTCTCATCTGTCAATGTAAAAGGCATTTAAGCCCAATTAATGAAAGTAGGTAGATTTGAATTATAGATTAGATAGTTTAGAAGAGCAAGAGGGAAAACAGATATAGACACCCTTGTCTTTGTATTATGAGATTCAATTAGAACATTAGCAGAGAGAAAAAAAATAGAGAGTTGTAGAGAAAGACCCATGTACAGGAGCTTGAATTAATATAAGAAGCTTTGAATCAGATTTCATGGTGTTATGATGTTTTCTATTTATACATGGTGAATGGTATGCCTACAACTGTTTTACTCTCTCTATTATGCATTTGCTTTAATACTGTGTTGAATGTATGATTTCATGTTGAATGTTTGAAGTCCGAGAGAGAGAGAGAATGAGTTTCAATTGTTTCTCTTCCTGAGCGAGAGAAATTCCTGCAAGGAGTGCAGTGAAACGTCTGCAAGGTGTGCGTTGACAAGGGTTCTGAGTTTTATCTCAGAAATCTCAGGAAGGATACCATTGTTCTCATTCTAGTAGAAGTGCAGGTGAAGCACAGAAGCCGTGCAAGGTGTGCGCAAGCTATTCGAAGCCTTAGAAGTATTACCTAAGGAAAATATTGAAGGACCACTATTGCAAAGAGTGCACAGGGTCGAGAAATCAAATAACTGGAAGTTATTTGAAAGTTTTCCGCAAGGAGTGTGAGCAGGAAACCCTTTTGGGAGCCTTGAGTTTGGAAGTGAAAGCTCAGGAGGGATAACACCTTTGAATACTTCAAAGGAAGGCATAAATCAAAATACTTCAAGGGCAGACGAGGGTCGAAGTCATCCAACAAAAGTAAAGATTAGAAGGGAGAACACCAGTTCGTCTCGCAGAAGTCATAGAGGAAGAAATCGAGCGGTCAGAATTCTCAGTGGAGAATTCACGAAGTTGTGAGGACCGTAGGATCCAGAGGAGTTGCAGGGTGGATAAGGGCGGGACGAACCCATTTCGTTGGTGTCAAAGATCAATGAGGACTGTCGATCGTGGTCAGTTTGGGTCGTCGAATCATTTCGTGAACTCGGGGTTCGTGAGTTTGGAGGTGGAAGACCAAACTCTTAGAGTCGCGAAGTCCCGAGCTTGTGAGAAGTGGAGGAAGAGATTCAGACCGTTGTATCCAAGCTGCGAGAGAACCATCAGATCTAAATCTTCATGGGGTATCACATATCGTGAGTTTAGAGGATAGACCAAATTATTTGGTTGCGCGAACTTCCGAGTAGCGAAGAGCAGGAACAACCGTTGGATCCAAGGCACAGGAGAACCGTTGGATCAAAACCCCACAGAGCTATCACGTATTGGAGACTCGGGGGTCGAAAGAGGTTCTTTTCAATGTGCGAGATTGCGAAGTGCCGAGAGCCGAGGGCTCGTGTGAATGCGCGACACATCCATCAAGTGGGGGCCGCAAGGTTGACAGGTGGCATGAACAACTAACCCCTAGAGAAAGGTGTAAGCGGTGACAGGTGGCATATACTCGCCGCATTGAAGGAGTCAACCTACAGTTGACCCATCACCTCTCGGGTTTTCACAAAGGAGGAGTACCAAAGTTCAACACTCCAACTCACGAGATTGTGAGTTGCGAGAAGTGCGAAAAGGGAAGTCAACCATCGCCTCTCGGGGTTTTGCAAAGGGAGAGTGCCAAAGTTCAACACTCCAACTCGCGATGTCGGGAGTTGAGAAGAGGTGCTAGTACTTATCCCTAGTCGACGGTGACGCGTGGAGGGTGTTGTCAAGGAAGGAGCCATACCCCATCGCATCTCGGGTATCGGCGTTTAGTGAAGAAAAGTTGACGGTCTTCGACTTGCGAACACGCGAGTTGCAAAAGACGCTTGCGCCAAGACAAGGTCGTGATTGCTTGGAGAAGGAAAAGCTCACACCTGGTGTCAAGTTACATAGGGCGAGTTTTCACCAGGACCTTTGGATCGGATTTGTTAAAGATTTTCAGCAGGGAGCCAAAGAAGTTGCTTCGGTCTAAGGAGAATTTAGAATGATCCTGAGCGGATCTTGACCCGAGGGTTGGGGTCTGCACCAATCTGGGGGGTTTACATAGTCATCTATGAAAGAATGTGATGCTCTTCAAGCCAAGGATAGTGGTGTTGATGTTTGGAAAGAATTGAAAAGACATTCTACTAGATTAATAATTAATAATATGATTATTAATTATTAAAAAATATTGTTAATTATAACATTATTAATGTAATACTATATTTACAATATAAAGTATAAATATATATAATAAAGTATAAAGTATAAATATAAAGTATATTTATATTATATGTATACTATAATATAAAGTATAAATATATTTATTGCCCAAGGGACGCATCTCTTCATGGATAGTCACCATGGTCACCATCTGTTCTTTATATATAGAACACTCATCATTGTAATAAGATATTCATTCACATACAATATCATCACTTATGAAAAATCAACATGGTATTAGAGCGATACCGGGCTTAACTCCCTTGCGTGAGGGCCCAGAAAAATAAGAGATATGGCTTACATTTGGATTCGAAGCTCGACTCATCATGTAACTAGTTTTCTCAGTGTTTTGAAATTCATGATCCAATAATGAAGAGGGTTTTATTTGGATTCTTCATTGCAATATTAGGAAGGGATTATGGGAAAGGCAGTGGTTGGAGTTGGGCCACTATACATGTCCAATAGAGATATTAATGTCTCATATTTGATAATTGATGTCTGATTTGGTACATGGAAGTGAAACTCCATATATAATTGATGTCTGATTTGGTACTACTCAAAGGGGTACCAACATGGGTTACAAGGGTGTCCAACTAGGTGAAACTTTTTGTATTTCCAATGTGTATGTGTCCCCTACTATAGTTGTACCTATTGAATTATAGATCACTATGTTATTTATAGACATCGAAATGTGTCTCTAGATGGAAACATATTTTCTCTAAAATATGTGTTCAGGAAAGTGCTTTGATACCACTTGTGGTGTTGTTTATTGGAAAATTGAAAGATACATAGAAGAAATAACATATTTTACCCACGTTTACTGCAAAAAAAATAGATTGCAACCACTATATCCAGATAAAGAACCATAATAGCACCAAAATTTTATACCTTTATCATTGGAAGCAACGTTCACTTGCCCCTTTGAGGGGGAACCCTCCAATTGAGAAGAACTTTGATTACATATAACTTCCCAAGACATCTTATTTCATTGCTTCTACTTCTTTATATAGTATTATTTACCTCCTAGGAACATTCTAGAGAAGGAAATTTCTAATAGGTGGAACCTTCTAGTAAGACTTCTTACATATATTGATTTCACACTACTGCATGGGCCTTGTTTACTAGAGATGGCCTCCATACATAGAAATACATAGCAACATATCTATCTAGTTAATGGGTTAGGGAAAAATTAAATTAAATTAAATTATAGAAATTTACATAAACCTAACATTAAATTATAGAAATTTTCATAAATTCTAAAAAAAATTGTTATTGTTTAAATGTAGATTTTATTTTGTTAGTACAAAGAAAAATTATTGTTTAAATTTAGATTTTGTTATGCTAGTACAAAGAAAAACCATGATCCAAACCCGAACCCCCCACAGAAGACCGATAAACATAAATTAGTCAATGTTTAGATAAACTTAAAAACTTAACTTTTATGATAAGTAACACTAGAGAGCCATCTCTTATTTCATTTGTCACTTCACTTGATAGCATTGTTCATCCACTGGCCATGGCCATGGTTAAATTATCTGATATATCCAAATAGAGGTCTAGGATGAGAGAGTACTAGTCAACTGACATTAGTAACGAAGAGGTGAAAATTTTTCATATAACCAAAGAGATTTTTGTTGATTAACCCTAGAACCAACTAACCCCCTAATCTAGAAAAGGGGTGTCTTTGAATGAATTGGTGCACATTCCAACCATGGAAATACCATTGGATGGATAGGTGGTTTATGCTATTTGATCAACCTCGATGAAATAATAGGGAGGTTCCCTTATATTTTCTTTGTAAATTATGGGTAGAGTTTATTATGGGTCCCCAT
>JASDQU010216868.1:0-10560 GCA_032191745.1 Picea mariana | reverse complement strand
ATTTAAATAATTTCTTTCATATCCACTTTGACTTATAGTACACTCATCACTTCACTTTACTATTTAAATCATTTCTTATTTGCAACCACTTTAACTACTTTGACCTTTTGGGGCTTCTAGATGACTCATGAGGGTTCTCCAACTTCACATGGCCATAAATCTCTAACCGTTAGGAGTTATGTGATGTTCCACATACCACCGGAAATGGAATGATATGTACTACCCATATAGAATAGTATTTCCTACAAATATATTAAAACTCATACCATTATCCATCAAACAAACTTGGGTCCGTTACTCAAACCTTTGTGCTATCGGAATTTGCTACCAAACTTTCTTCAAGGGTTGACATCAATGACAATCAACCCAAATAATCAACAATTAGCACCTAAAATAGCACCAAAATTTAGTGTATTTTAATCCATGAACCAGACACCTTTTATGGCACAAAACTAGGCACAATAAGGACTTTTTATAATTGCGTAAGATTTAGAAACGAAATTAGTGCTAGATTTAGCGCCGGAAAAACAACGCCAAGAATAGCACCATGTTTAGCACCAGGATTAGAGCCAGGAATAGCGCCAGGTTTAGCGCTAGGATTAGTACCAATTTTAGCACCAGAATTAGTGCCAGGTTTAGTGTCGGGAATAGCACTAGAATTAGCGCCCATTTTAGTGCCAAGTGTTGCTTCTGATATGCTTTCCAATTTTGCTTCCATTTTTGCATCTGGTTTGGCTTCCCATTTTATGTCTAGTTTTTCTTCTGATATGGCTTCAAATTTTTCTTCTAGTTTGGCACCAGGAATAACACTAGGTGTTGCTTCCAGTTTTTCTTCTGATATGCTTTCCAATTTTTCTTCCAGTTTTGCTTCTAGTTTTGCTTCCCATTTTTCTTTTGGTTTGGCTTCTAGTGTGGCTTCCAATTTTTCTTGCAATTTGGTTTCCGTTGTTGCTTCCTTTATTTCTTCCAAAAATTCTTATTGTTTTGCTTACAATTATTAATTTAATATGTTTTATTTCAATTTAATTAGTTAATTATATCATGTCTCTTAAATAAATTATATGATTATACAGTAAGTCATATAAATGCATTTGAAATATTTTATAGGATGACATTTATAAAGAATTTTTTAGGGAAACAAACATCCATACAAATTAACAACATCATTATACTTATTAAATCTCCATCAAAATAGAATCTACAACATCCAATATATATAAAATAACAAGATAATTATTATAACATGATCATCATCTATAATTAAAACAAGTGAGTCAAATATATATAATTTAAGTGAATTTGAAACATCTATCATGAGTAGTAAATCAAAACCATCATACATAATAAATATGCATCCAAAAATCATCAATCACTTTCAATATATAAAAATTGACGAGTCAATATTGATAAGATCATCATCATATATAACTAAAATAACTTAAAGTCAAATATATATGCTAGTAGATCAATATCATCTGAAAATTATACATGTTCAACAATCGACATAAGTCAAAATGATACATCATGTACAAATTATATAAATAAAAATGATAAATTATGTAAGACAAAATGATACAAGTCAATATAATACATCATGTCCAAATGACATAAGTCAACATGAAACATGTAAAAATGATACAACTCAATAATATGGTATTGGAGGCCGTGAAAATGATACATATGATAGTAACCATGAAAATAGGCCTTATAACAATATATAAAAAAAATGATCGATGATGCAGTCTATATGATCATGAATGTCACTAGTTGCTACCAACAACTGCCTCAACATCATCATCACCATCGTGATTATGATCATCATGATCGTTGTCATCATCATCTGCATCAACAATGGTATCATTGTCATCTGTATCTGTTTCATCATAAACATAATCTTCCATCTTAGCATCAGATCCAACATCATGATCTGGATCTATTTGTTGAGGATGATCCAGATCTTATGGAAGATCCTTGTTCTACAAAAACAAACTTTTAGAATGAAAATTTATTATTTACTTCATTCAATAATTAATTTCTTTGTTATATATCTAATATTACAACATATGAAATGAAACAATAATGATATTACATCATACCAAAGTGCACATACGATAATAAAATATCAAATAAGTTACAGTTAAGATGTCATTTCAATGATGTAAATCATCCAACAATTATAATAAACATTAGTAAATATCATAAAAAATCGATATGCCTAGCATTTCCTTGACATGCCATGCCTTGGATTTACATGCCTTGCCTTGACATTCCATGCCTTTCCTTGCCTTGACATTCCATTCCTTGCCTTGATATGCCATTCCTAGGCTTTTCATGCCTTGCCTTGACAAGCCATGCCTTGCCTTGACATGTCTTCCCTTGCCTTGACATGCCATGCCTTGCCTTGCCTTGACATGCCATGACTTTCCTTGCCATTCCATGCCTTGCCTTGACATTCCATGCCTTTCCTTGACATTCCTTAATTCCTTGCCTTGAAATACCTTTCCTTTACATGCCTTGCCTTGAATTAACATGCCATTTTCTTGATACGATCATAAAACAATGATATTCCTAGCCTTGCCTTGAAATGCCATTCCTTTCCTTGCCTTGATATTCCATGCCTTGTCTTGATATTCCATGCCTAGCCTTGCCATGCCTCGCCTTGACAAGCCATGCCTCACCTTGACAAGCCATGCCTTGCCTTGACATTTCTTTCCTTTCCTTGTCATGCTTTTCCATGCCTTACCATGACTTGCCTTGCAATTCCTTGCATTTCCATGCATTCCCTTTCCTTTCCTTCTTGTGCCTTGCCTTGTCATGCCATGAATTTCCTTGACATTCCTTGCCATGCCTTGCCTTGCCATGCCTTGTCTTGACATGCCTTGCCTTGCCTTGACATGCCTTGCCTTGACATGCCTTGCCTTGCCTTGGCATGCCTTTCCTTGCCTTGCCTTGCCATGCCTTTCCCTGACATGCCTTGCCTTGAATTAGCATGCCTTTCCTTGACATACCTTGCCTTGCATTGACATGCCTTTCCTTGACATCTCATGCCTTGCATTGGCATGCCATGCATTCCATTGACATGCCTTGTCTTGACATGCCATGCCTAGCCTGACCATGTCTTTCCTTGACAAGCCATGCCTTTCCTTGACATGTCTTTCCTTTCCTTTCCATGCCTCACTGACATGTCGTGCCTTGCATTGGCAGACCTTTCCTTGCCTTGAATTTACATTCCTTTACGTGCCTTTCATTGAAATGTCTTGCCTTACCTTCACATGTCATTCTATTCCTTGCCTTGACATGCCATGCCTAGCCTGGACATGTCTTTCCTTGACATGCCATGCCTTGGCTTGACATGTCTTGCCTTTCCTTGCTATGCCTTGGCTTGACAAGCCATACCTTGCATTGACATATCTTACCTTTCCCTAACATGCCATGCTTTGCCATGCATTGTCATGCCTTACCATGACTTACCTTGCAATGATTTGCCTTTCCATGCATTCCCTTGTCTTGACATGCCATGCCTTGCCTTGACATTCCTTATTTTGCCTTGCCTTGCCATGCCTTTCCCTGACATGCCTTGCCTTGCCTTGACATGCCTTTCCTTTACAAACCTTTCATTGCATTGACATGCCTTTCCTTTACATTCCATTCCTATCCTTGCAATGTCTTGCCTCGGAAATCCATGCCTTGCCTTGACAAACCATGCCTTGTCTTGACATGTCTTTCCTTGCCTTGACATTCCATGCCTTTATTTTCCTTGACATGCCATGCCACACCTTTCCATGCCATGCCTTGCCTTGAAATTCCTTTCATTTCTCAATTGTAAGTATTGGGTGACATACATTCATCAATTGAGACTTGCACCAAGGCCAAATGCTTCAGTTTGCAATACAAAAAACATTATTGTTCAATATGGAAGCATTGAGGTTGTAATCACATACACAAATATTTATGTAGAACTGGATGTTGATGAACAATGTTTGTATTGTTCCAGAATGGTTGCATGACATCTTCTTGGGATATGGAACCCCAACACTATACAATGGACCAATGTGCTTGATATTCTGTATGTTTTCAATTCTAGGGACACTTTACTTGATGTTGGTCACTTCATAAAAGTTTGAGCAACATGAAAGAGGCTAAGAAAACACTACACAATATTATTGCACACTTTCCTACAATATAAAACCAAAATATAAGGCATAAATTTACCATGACCAAAATAGAAAAGTTGGAAATGCAAATGCAAATACATGAGGGTTGAAGATATAAATTTTTTAAGCTTAAAATGAGATGGCAATTTTGGATTTTGTCATGAGGTCTAAAAATAATACTAAATTGGAAACCACTATTAGGGATGAACCCGCTACTAATAGGTATTCCTAGTTTGGGGGATATTTTGGCTCCAATGACAATTTCTATGGTAGGGGTACTTGTGCCAATAATTGGCATTTAAATACGGTCATTTCCATCATCGACTAGAATATCCAAAGGGGAATTTTCAATACCAACAGGCATGCCTATAAGGGTGTTTTTTTCTCCATTAATTGGCATAGAAATGCTGGTAGGATTTCCACCACCAACTATCGATGAACTGACAATATTTCCCTCAGGTAAGATAGGTACTTTATTATTATGTACAAATGATGTAGGAGTGTTCATTGGAGGGAATGAAATAACCAATACAAGAATCACTTGAGGGATTATGAATGTCAAGTCTACACATCATCCCACATTTTCAAGGAATTTCATGTCACATTGGGTAGGGACATATGATACTTCATCCCACAACCTCAAGGGATAGAACCTGAAGAAAGTCAAGCGACACGAAAGAAACCAAGTTGCAAATAGGTTTCCTGAGTCTTTATTTCAAATATTTTGGGGACCAAAATCCTCTCATTGGATAGGTATGATCCAAATGGATCCTTGAATAATAAAAAATGATAACTTGTTATTTCTCTTTTTTTATTTGCTACTCAATGATCCTTGTGAATTTTCATGCTTAAAACATGTTTTAGAAGCCTTATTGGAACCTACAATAATGCCTTAGAAAAGTCCATATAAACATTTGGAAAAATGTGAAAGGAAAAGGTTATGAAAATCTTAAGTTACTCAAAGGCATGGATCAGAGGAGGGGAGCTTGATGCTCCGTAGTCCATGCTCCATGCACCACATAAAGACTAAGCCATCAAACCTTGAAAGAAATAAACCAAGGTAGAATGCACAAGTTAAAAGGAAAGTGAAGCTTTGGTCATGCGATAGTAGGAGTAACCTTTGCACTCCATGCAAAGCTTGTTTCTCTATGCCCCACATATATTAAAGTTTAAAAGTATGCAAAGTATAAGGGAGTATGAGCCACCATATTGTAGATATTTTAGTACAAGAAGGTTCAAACAAGTTGGAGATTCCTCCACACTCTAATCTTCACAAACATTAAGAGGTATGGGGAGAAAAGGACTTGCCAACCTCTACATAGATAAAGAGAGGGCCTCTACATATAGACTAGCAAAACAAGGTAGAATTCTACTTGTTAGCTGACATGGCCACCTAGGGTGTTGACATGTGTACACTTTGACCAATCATAGGTTCATATTGCAATCATATATTCCTCCTCTTTATTCAATGTATTTTAGACTCGCAATTCATCTTTATAGTTGACTTTATTTTCTATAGGTTATAAAGACTATAATTTCTAATAGTACATCCCTATTTTGAACAACAATTGGGATAATAATAGGTAACACATAATATAAATCATAGTTTATTAAAAGTACCAACACTAAAATTTATTTAGGTATGTTTTCTTTTAATAGTGACAGAAAAATACCAGAGCTCTAGGGTTGTTGTGCAAACCAATTTGGCATGCACAACAACCCTATTGGATGTCGTGCACACCAATTTGGAATGCACAATAGCCAATAGGGATGTTGTGCATGCCAAATTGGCGTGCACAACAACCCTAGGGTTGTTGTGCATGCTAAATTGGCATGCACAAAAACCAATAGGGATGTTGTTCATGCCAAATTTGGATGCAGTATGGATGTTAATTTTGGGGATGAAGTATCTCTAGATAATATTGGAGAAAAATAGAGTGGATCCAAAAGAATTTTATAACTCAAAATCTCAAAATTAAAGGAAATACATGCTATCCTATCCTCCTAATCAAAGAGATCCTTTCCTCTATTGAGAGCACATCTATGATTAGGTACTTAGTGTACAAGAACAAGATAAATAACATGGATGACAAGAGTTTCACCAAAGTTGCTTAAAAATCTAGCCAAAACCACAAGTGACTCAAGTGGGGATGGCATCAAGATGCCAAGCCTTAGTTAAATTATTGGGGAATATATGAAGATTTCATTCTGTAGAATACCATTAATGTTATAAATATAATTAAATCTAAATTTAAAGAGAATCTATGGTGTGATAAATAATTAGAAGATAAAAGGAAGCTAAGATACTACAAGGAGGTGTTCATCCATAATCTAGAAGATCAAAAGTATCTCTCAGTTCTAACTAGTGAAAATAAGATGAATCAATTCGTGAAAGAAGTTAACAAGGACCATACAAAGCGATGCAGATTCAAGCATGGGTTCTTTTTGATAGAATTCACGATGTTTAATTGGGAAGCTCCACAAGGCCACGAATTGCTTCAACTAGAGAAGGGAGGTGTGATTTCTATTATCTACAAACCATGGCAATCATGGAAAGTTATAAATAATATTGAGTTTAATGACATGGTGTTCACTAACTCATACAACATAATTAAGGATGTGACTTGGCATTATTTTTGGCTCCCAAACAATATTATCAACCATCATTACAATGGCTAAAACTTGAGGCTACCAATGATAACAACTATGCCAAGTCAATAATGGAAGGAGGGGATCATATAGAGGTGAACATCCTACCTTTAATTCTCAATGAGAAGGTATTAAAGAATAGGTTAAGATCTACCTCTGTATGATAAATATAGAGATGGACCAAGGAAATTTTTTCTTATCCCGAAGAAAAAGATGCAAGAAAAAAAAATCAAGGATTTTGATAAAGTACCCATTCTATTAAGCAAGTTTCAACCAACTAAACTTTTACTTGATCTTATAAGAAGAAGAAATAGTTGGTGCATAATCCACCACCTAGCTCAGAATCAACCATGCTTCAAAATGATAAAGAATAGACAATAGGGTTCACCAAATCGTTGTAATCACCCTTCAAGATGTTGGACATATTGCAAAGGCCAAACAAAACTTATGGAAGAAAAGAGGTCACCAAATGAATCATAAAATAGTATAATTAATCATCAGTGGCCCCATTACCAAGAATACCTGGACCCATGCACTTAAGAAGACAATGAAAATAATGAACTAGTTTCCCAAGGTCCCTAGTCTATCAACGATGTTGAAGGGCTTGCAATTTTTTGATGAAACTCAAACAACCAATTTAACACATTATTCAATAGGTTTTATGATGATAAGAAATAAATTAAACCCACTAGTCTGATAGTTTGATGGGAGATGCAAAAGTCCATAGAAGCTATGAATATGCAGGCTACATCAAGCTGCCAATGACATAAAAAATGTAGGTGAGGAAACACAGAAGGTAGGTGGAAGCCACAACAAAGAAGATGAAAAGGAAACAAAGATAAATACACAACCAAACCTACATTATACAATGAAATAATAAGTCTTTTCAATTGGTGGAAATTGATATGAAGACCCTAACAAAAAGTACGATTCCATCAATAATTTAGTTGATTTAGAGATGGATCCTAGGCATGAAGGAAAATAACATGATCAAAGAGATGATAGAGGTTCCAACATAGAAATGGGACATGAACACCTGAGAGAAATAGAGGACACCATGCATATATAAGGTGTGAACTAAGTAAACACTTAACTATGCCACATCAATGGAAATAATTGAGGTGCTCACAAAAAATACTAAGTATGTTGAATACATACATAATAAGATCCAGCAAAACTATGACATCATGCAATTTATCACAATAGATACCTAGGAGAGCATCAACAATGTTGTTGTAGTTAGGCACCATAGGGAGAGAGGATGAAACAAGAGGTGCACACAATCACATAGAGAATTCAATACAAAACATTAAACTTATATCACACATGAACCCCTTGGTGGGGCTACACTCCACAACCTCACAATATATAGACATACATGTAATATTCAAAAGAATTGATAAGGAAATACAAGGATTTGGGCATGGAAATTGTCAACATGCTCATTGGAGCAATGCAACTCAACTTATAGATATAAAGGGACTTTAATATTGCCCAAAATTAGTTAGGCCATGTTGCAAACAAAAGATATAATTTAAGGGGAAAAAATTCCAACAGTGGTAGATCAATTTGAATAGGTCTATGCAAAATCATGCTCATGTGGCCAATAATACAAGAAACAAGATTAGAGTACAATGATATAATTAAAGGGGAAATTCTATTGATGTTATTGGACAGTTTGTAGGAATCCTATTATAGATTACATCATCGAGTAACTAACCTTTAGAGTGAACTACATTTAGAACACACATAGGGATATTATCAAGTAAAAGCCTTAGTGGAGTGTATAGAGCCATTGGTGCATTAGATGGGATAGGTAAGAACACAACTCAATGTTGTAACCAAGTATAGTATCAAATTACACCCATCAATCACTAATTGGTAAAACATCAAGAGCTAAATAATGACATCAATGGACACCCTAAAATGATAAGGTGAAATTACTACAAGTTGAAGTGGAGACAACCTTGGATCCAATAGTTAGGAAACATCAATTGTATGAGATAAATGAGCTAGACAATCAAATGGGTCAAATATTTACAGCTCCAAACTAAGTGCAACAAGAATTGTGTTGGTTGAGGCCAATGACTATGAAGAAATGTAGGGAATTACTACGACTCAACTCATCACAAACTTAGAACAAAAAGTGTAGATCAAATAAAGTAACAATAGTTCATTGCTAAATCTCGAATACTCCCATCCAAATGGTTGCAATGATTATGAACTTTAAAAGAGTTATAGGAAAAGGTGGTGAATGTGGTCCTAGATTTATCCCCTTCATTTGGAACTAGAGAAGATCCATACAACTGAAGTTAAGTCAAGGATGTGCCAACATGTGTGCTTGGGAATTATTATCCTGTTACAGGTGAATCCCCCTGCGGACAAGTGGATTCCCTCTTGGTTTCTAGACTTCTAAATCCAAGATAGAAAAGGGATTAACATGGACACTGACATCCTTTTAGGTCTAATCAAGCTAATATACGAAGGAGAATAAGAAATATATGTACCTTATTAATGACGTTTGTCCCTACAAAGTCCAGGCTAAGTTTCGATCCTGAGCTCCCTGATAGGTCCTGTAGAAAAAACAAAGATACAATGAACTTCCTATTCCACTAAGATTATCTCAAACATAGATCTATCTACTGAAGACAAACTCATGTGGAACCAACATAAGTTTGAAAGAAATAGGCCAAGGATTGATATATTAATGAGAACAAGTAAAAGTACTTACAATCCTTTGATGAAGGTGCAACGGCTTCTTCAAGTTCTCCTTGTCCAACCCCTTTTCTCAAGTAATATACACTGATTTTTTTGATGACATATCACTTATGAGATCATAAGTGTCACATCTCCATTCTCTTCTACTCATACCACTTATAGGATCATAAGTTTGGTATCGATTTCTAGTCTCCACTGTACCTTTCACCATGAGAAGACCTCCTTATATAACCTTGGAGAGGCCCAACCACTTGAGAGATCTTTGGGATAAGTTGAGGATTCCTCTCCTTCAGTTGAGTATCTTCCCTAAGATCATGCCTTGACCCAATATTCGAACCCAACTACCTTCATATATTGAGGGGATTGTCCCCTGATTTCCTCCAACAAACCAAAAATTCACTCAGAAAGGGTAGCGCTCCCCCAAAAGGGTGCACAGAGCACTCAAACACTCCCCCAAAGAGACCTAGGGAGCGCTAGCACTCCTTGACAGTGGGTAGGGGAGTGCTTCTCTCCAAAATCCATTTTTGAGTGGTTCTTTCAGTGTAAAAAGGCTTGTACTCCCTGTCAACTGATTTCTCTTCTTCAAAACTAGTCTTTGAGGTGTCCTAAGTGTCTGTTGGATTACTGAGAGGGTGGGTGAATCACTAATAGCATAATTATAATCCTTTTTCTTCAAATGTTATATCAATGTAGAATTATTATCCAATAATGAGCAGTAAGAAATAAACAATCACACACATATGTAGTACACTAGTGTTTTACGTGGAAACCCAAATCGGGAGAAAACCACGAATTATTTTTCTTATATGTCTTGAAGAATTACATTCATTGGAAGCACCAACTTCCTTTGTTTTCCAGCTGCAAATGGAAGGAGGCTCCAACCTCCTAGTTTCTCATTCTACAACCTGAGGGAAGCTCCAACTCCCCAATTCTCTGGCTACAACCCCCAATGTTCTCCAGCTACAACCGGAAGGTGGCTACAACCACCTGTCCTTGCCTCGTCCTACCACCCTGAAGTAGAAGTAGAATGATGGAACCA
>JASDQU010216867.1:1295-17227 GCA_032191745.1 Picea mariana | reverse complement strand
AGCCACATTTTTCATCTTCTCAATCACCTATGCTAGCCACGACACATGAGGATATCAGTGGCATTCCTGATATGGTAGAGCAGCCTTGTATGGGGATTGTACACAAGGATCTGCAGACCCAGGAGGAGAGGTATGGCTTGGAGATAGTTGACCTTACACATACCTATCAGTATGATTGGAGATTCCATTGATGGACGAGGTTGTGGAGACCGACAGCTTGTTGGGACACTTACTCCCAGGATCGATCTACAGTGATGAGGATGCACTCCTTATTGGTCGAGATGACCATAGCACGTGTCTGGACACATCTGTATGGGATCCAGGCGCAGATGATATTAGTAGGGTGAGTGCACAGGAGGCTGAGACAACAACATCATCATCATTAGGCAACAGAATGAGGCAAGTGCAACAACAACATTTTGTGGTACTTTGGCAAACCGTCCTTACCGAACCTTCGGGATCTGCCCAGGAATCATAAGATTCCCTAGGATATAAAATCCTAACGGAGCTACCACGTGGTACTCTGACAGACCGTCCTTACCGAACCTTCAGGATCTGCCCAGGAATCAAAAGATTCCCTAGGATGTAAAATCATAACGGAGATACCACTACTGACCACAGCTGGCATATACATGCACAGGTACTCTGACAGACCGTCCTTACCAGACCTTTGGGATCTGCCCAGGGATGATCAATCCCCTAGGATATAAAATCCTAACGGAGCTACCCGTTGTTGGTCAGGATACTATAGTACTCAAACTTCACACGAGACAGAGGCTTGGTCAACACATCTGCAACCTACTCATTTGTGCCAAAATATTGGAGCTTTATAGCTCCCCTCTGCACCATATCACGAATGTAGTGATACCGAATCTTTATGTGCTTCAACTTATCATGGAACACTGGGTTCTCCGTCATCTTTATACAACTCTGGTTATCACATAGAATCACAGTGGCTTCCATCTCCAAATCGAACAGACCTGTCAACAACTTATGAATTCATATAGCTTCACAACTGGAGGAACATGTTGCAATGTATTCTGCTTCTGTCGTGTTGAGAGCAATATTAGATTGCTTCCTGCTATGCCATCAAGTCATGGCTAACCCCAGACTAAAACAACATCCTGAAGTGCTCTTTCTATCAGAAGCACTTCCAGCCCAATCTGAATCAATATAACCATACAGTTTGAAGTCATGATATCCAGTATAACAGAGACCATAATCCAATGTACCCTTAAGGTATCTCATCGCATGCTTTGCAGCTACAAGGTGAACATGTCTGGGCTCTACCAGATACTTACTCAAGGTATTCACATCAAAGCGTATATCTGGCCTGGTTTTTGTCAGATACATCAACGAACAAATAACCTATCTATATAGAGTAGCATCAACCAACTCTGACAAAGTATCAACCAGGAGCTTCAAATTCTTTTCCACGACTGTATTCATGGCTTTGCATTCCAACATGTCAAATCTCTTTAGTATTTCAACTGCATACTTCTCTTGGTTAAGGAAGATCTTCTTTGGGCTCTGCCAAACTTCAAGACCTAAGAAATAATGCATCTAGCCTAGGTCTTTCATCTCAAATTTTGCAGTGAGCTTCTTCTTACACTCTGTGATGAGCTTTTTTTCTCCTGTTAAGAATAAGTCATCCACATACAGTAGCAGTATAACTGGCTCATCATTCATAACCTTGAAGTAAAGGTTAGAATCAGCTTTACTCTTGGTAAAGCCCAAGCTCGTCAGGAAACTATCAATTCTGCCATACCAAGCTCTAGGAGCTTGCTTCAGCCCATATAGAGCTTTCTTCAACCTGCAGACATGAGTCTTCCTATCTTCAACTTCAAAACCTTGTGGTTGTTCTATATACACTTCTTCTTCAATAACACCATTTAAGAAGGTTGTTTTCACATCCATCTGGTGTAACTTCCACTTCATTTTGGCTGCAAGAGCTATGATGGTTCTGATAGAAGTTTATCTGACTACAGGAGCAAAAGTCTCTTCATAATCAATACCTTCCTTTTGAGAAAAACCACAAGCCACAAATCTTGCTTTGTGTTTCTCAATACTTTCGTTTGTTGCATGTTTTATCTTGTATATCCACTTGGAAGATACCACATCTTTGTTCGTTGGTCTGGGAACTACTTCCCATACATCATTCTTTATAATGGACTGGTATTCTTCTGTCATGGCATCCACCCATTCTTTCTTCTGAATGGCTTCTTCAAAGCAAGTAGGTTCCTTTTCTATGAGATCACACATCAAAGCCATATAGTTGGAGAATGGCTTAGGATTCTTGCTTTGTCTCATGGTTCCTTCTAGGGCACCATACTTCTCTCCATCTTGAATAAGTTCTCTAGCCCAAGTTGGCTTTCTCTTGTGAGAAATCGTCATACGGGGAGGTTCTTGAGATTCTATCGTATCATGATCTTTTGGAATCTCATCATCGGGGTTAATTGTAACTTTCTTCAACAGTTCTACAACTCTGGGAGCTACAGGTTCTTCTTCATATACTTCTTCAAGATGGCATTTCCTTGATCTCTTGAGTACTGCATCTTCATCAAAGGTTACATCTCTGTTGATTTCAATATGATGGTAACCTGGTATGTAAATTATGAAGGCCTTAGAGACCTCACAGTATCCAACAAATATTCACTTCTTTCCTGAGGGATCCAACTTAGTTCTCTTTTCTTTCGGAATGTGTACAAACACTAGACAACCAAATATTTTGAGATGGCTTACTTATGGCTTCTTTCCGATGAACATTTATTCAGGGGTTTTAAATCCAAGTGCACTATGGGATAATCTGTTTTGGACATAGATTGTTGTTCTTGTTGCTTCAGCCCATAAGTGCATTGGAAGATCTTGATCGTGAATCATAGTCTTTACTGCTTCCATAATTGTTCTATTATTTCTTTCTGCTGCACCATTTTGTTGAGGATTATTATAGGGAGTGGTGAGCTCCCTGTTAATCCCAACTTCTCTGCAAAAGCTTCCAAATTCATTTGAGGTGTACTCTTCTCCATTTTCTGACTTGAGTACCTTGATTTTTCTTTCGGAGAGGTTCTCTACCAAGGCTTTGAATTCCATGAACTTTCCGAGTACTTCATCTTTTGATTTCAAGAAATAAACCGAAGTCTTACGAGAGTAGTCATGAATAAATGATGCATAGTATACATACCCGCTTAGAGAGGTTGATGGCATTGGACCGCATACATTTGCGTACAAATCTCCTTCTTCTGGTACAAAGGATACATCCTTCATTCTCATTGGAGTTCCTATCATGTGCTTAAGAGCCAAGTATCTTTTCCACGTATCACAAAACATAATCTTCAATTTCTTCCTTAGTTAACTTCTTGGGTGGCTCAGCATCTTCAGTTGCATGGCATGATGTCTTTTGTTATTTCTCTTCTTGAATTCTTCCCTTCCGGTAGGACAAATCTTAGTAATGTGTCCCATCTTATCACAATGATAACATTGATAAGAGGAGACATCTTTTTCCTTTCTTTGACCCTTATGATATTTCTGGAATCTCTTTGGAAAGTGAGATTCTTTATGAAGGTGTGTCTCCTTTTGGAAATGAGACCTTTTCTTTCCTCCTTTAGCATGAGCAGCTAGGGCTTGATCTTCATCCCTTAATAGTACGGCTTCTCGGTTGGCCACTCTTGCTTCTTCTTGAACACATTCTTCCCATGGACTGTCAAATTGGAATTTCTCTTTTCTTGCATAGATAGTTTGGATGAAGGCATCCCAAGGTCTTGTGAGACTATTGAGGGTTGTCATTATGAGTTCATCTTCATCTAAGTTGTCTCCAGTTGCTTCTAACTGTTCCTTGAATTGAGAAACCCTAAAGAAATAGTCTTGAACTGTTTCTCCTTTCTGCATCTTTGTATTCTTGAGTTGGGTTCTCAGTTTCATCTTCCGATTGATGTTCTTTCCTTCATACATTCTGGTTAGGGCATCAACCATATCTTTTGGAGTATTCTTAGAAGACACTTGAGGGATCAAGTGGTTTTTAATGGAATCTGCAATTATTCTTTTGGCCCTAATCATATCTTTCTTGTACTTTTCTTTGGTTGCTTCTTCTTTGGGTTCCGATACATTTTCTTTTATGAATTTTGCAAGTTCATTCTCTTCAAGAATGAGTCTAATTCTGTACTTCCAGGCACGGAAATTTTCCACACTTTCTAACTTGTCAACAAGCTTAGTGCTTGTAGACATCTTGCCCTGGAGCTAGGAAAATGACCAGAAAATGAAAGTGCTCAAAAAATGAATCTGAACTTACCAGGAGGTACGCTAGGATGAGGCGAGTTGGCTAGAGCTGACTGTTTCAGAAAATTCCAAGTTTTGCTCCCTGAAACTTGACCTGTGCACTTTTGGACTGGTACGTCTGGTACTAGTTCTGATTTCCTGGTTTTTTGGTTTTCTGGTACCAGCCAAAACTAGGGTTTGGCTTTCCAGAGAATCTGGCCACTGAAAAGGTGCGCTCAACATGCCAAAGGGTGTGCTAGGGTAAGGCGCACTTCCCTAGATGGTTTTTGGTCAGTAATTTCTCTCCAATAAAAAGTCATAATTTCCTTGTACGGCAACAGTGACATTTTTAGATACCCAGTGAAAGGTGCTCTATTCAATCAAGCTCTGAAACCATGTTAAGTTTTAGTGTTGCTATTAGGTTATTTTCAATTTACTAGAGCATTCAATCCATTTCCAAGATAACAGCATAAAGAGGATCACTGGAAGAAACACAATCACCAGGTACATAGCATTTTATCCTGGGAAACCCTTATGGGGGAGAAAACCCAGCAAAAACTTCCTTAATAATAGATTGCCAATACAATTCCAAGACTAAGACCAAAACACCAGACATAATCCAAGACTGAGCATGCGCCTCTCTTCTCCTTCTTATAACTGCAGCTACCTTCAAAAGATGCGCACGTGTTTAGTGACTGAGTGAGTGAACAAGTGAGGCGCCATCCTCACTTATAAATACTAGTTGAGGAGGTGCTAGGGTTATGTCTCTTCACCAAGTAGGGCCGATTTCTTCCAAGAGTGGTTAAAACCACTTTATAAACCCTAGGGGCCGACTTTACAACTACCAGGATATGAATATGGTTTGACCAATCCACAAAAGGGGATTTGGTCTTATACAAGACCCGACATGATCAATGCACGAAAGGGGATTTGGTCTTATACAAGACCCGACATGATCAATCCACAAAAGGGGATTTGATCTACAAGATAATAACTCAATTACAATTAGAATATTCTTCGAAGTTACAATATTTCAACATAACCTACTACACTTAATCTTCTTTCTTAGTAACATCACTGATGAGTCACAAAATTACCATCATTTGACATATTTTCCTTCTTTTTAACCCCTTATCATTTACCTGTAAACTTATCTTATCCATTTTAATTTTCATATGTGGGATTTAGGCTCGAGGTGTTTTCCAATTGCATTTCTTAATATTTCACTGGATTCCTGATTAACATTAGGGGAAGTAGTGTGTTTTGTATTTACTTTTGAAGTGACAGCTCATGTGTGGACAAGTTGTTACAGGGTTTTGTTCACATATTATGGATTCTTCAAATCAAAGTCATTGCACATCCTTTGCCATAGATTTAAAGTCATTAATAGTTGATACAGTTGAGGGGTTCTCATGTGTTCAAACCTGTTTGCTATGGAATCAAACTTGTAGCATCCTGCTATGGAATCAGGCTTGTAGCAACCTGCTATGGAATCAGGCCTATAACAGCTTAGAATCACCCACCACTGCAATGCTCATAATTAAATTGCTAACTAAACTAGCATCTCCAAGTCAGCAAGCTACCTCATGAAGACATCTCAGATGCACAAAGGGTCGACCCTCAAGGCATAAAGAATATTCCAACGAGGGGGCGGCTCGCACATGTGGGAACCAAGCCGTAACTACATCCAACCCGGTTAAAGGAATCTACGCATTGATTGGTTGGGAGTGTTGGGGGTTATGTGTGGGCAAATCAAGTGGACTTGGCATCGATTTAGTTTTATTTTTTGTTTAAACTGCTACTACATTGTAGGGGTCTGCCGCTCCATTCCTGGAGCAGGAAGACCCCCTTTATTTGTATATATACATGTGTGCCGCTCATAGAGAGCGTAGCTTAGTGATTAGAGAGTATAGATGCACTCTATGTTGCTGTTAAAATTTGTCAATTTCAAACTTTTGATACATAGATTGTTGTTGGTTATGAGTGATATTTTCCTGTAAAATGTTGCCTTGGTGAATGTAAGCTCAGGCATAGGCCGAGCCTCGAGGGTGCCCACTCAAGGTGAGGTACTTTGTTTTATTTACTTGTTATGCGTACTTTATTTTCTGCAAGTTAATTTCTAGTTCTTTATTGTTTAAAGTTGCTCACTGTTCAATTAGTTAATTGCTGATTTTATTTTTTGTTCTATCCTGGTTAGTTGTAGACCACGTTGTGATGCTACAGGATTAGAGTGACACAAAATTGGGGATATATAATTAATTTTCTTTTGCTATAGGTTTAGGTTTCTTTTAATTTCAATATGATTGTTGTTTTAGATTAGAAATCTGCATGCTACAGAATCACCCTGCTCATAACCCCACTTGGTGAACAAAGCTAGGTAGTAGGATTATGAGCTTTAATCTTAAAGGTCTTACTCCATGAGGTGCCACTAGCTAGGGGTCAAGAACTTCGTAACTCTGTCTCTTTATGCTTTCTTTTGGTTTATGCATGCCATAGTCTTAGCTGATTTTCTAGATTAAATTGCACAATAGTGGTAAGCATCCTACTTCTCTGTATACTGCACCGAGAGCCTCATAAGACTAAACTGAACCTCGGGTTGACAATTTAAATGATAAGTCTAATGTGACACCAACAATTAGGAATCATATTTACACCTTGTCATTTTGGCATCGTTGTCGGGGAGGCACTCAAGGAATTAGGATTTTTGCCATAGGATCACTATAGGAACAATACCAAGCTGAAGAGAACTCTAGGGAAACGTCGACTACCCCTCTAATATCCCCTACTCAAGATATTGTGCATTAAAATTATCATAGGATGCATGAATTAAGTTAATAATATTTTCTTTTGTGGTGTCATAAGAGCCACCCATAGTACTAAACTCTTTTGCAGGAAGCTTGGAAGGAGGAAGAAGTAGTCCACGAGAAAAAAAATCAAGGAGAAGTTATTTGAAGAAGGTACGCATTATGAAATTCATAAGCCTTCCATTACTTTTATTTGTAATACATTGAAGAACATCTAAGTTTCCTAGGACATGTAATGTCCCTTTCCCATTGATGACTCCAGGAGGAGCGACTCAATAGCCTATATTGATTCTCATAGGCTATAGTCGGGAATAAAAGAAGTATTTAGTGTCATTTACCATAAAAGACTAAGTTGAAAGTAACAATAAGTAATAAAGTGGAAAAAGGTGATTAAGTGACTTAAAAGAATAATTAAAGATAAAACTTAGGAAAAGTCACTTAATTAATTAAAGTGAACATGGAATTAGATGAGAAAAGGCAGAAAAAGGTGTTTTAAGTTTTAACTGACTCAAATGATTATTAAGATAAAACTTAAGAAAAGTCACTTAATTAATCAAAGTGAATGTGAAATTAGAAGCAAAAAGGTGTTTTAAGTGACTTAAATGATTATTAAGTCAAAACTTAGGGAAAAGTCAATTAATAAAGTGAACAAGTAATTAGATGAGGCGGGTAGTATAAAGGATAAAAGTCGATCTAATTCACCATTATGCATGAGTTGAGTTGAGAATTAGACCTCAGAGGAGAAGTCAGACGACTTTCTTCATGTTTTGTGGATTTCTAGAGGAAACCACCACCATTGATATATTTCGGTGTTGAGAGACACACCCTAGTCCATCAGAAGAATCACCCAGATTCTTCATCAGGCTTCAGAGTACAGGATTGAATCCTTCCTTAAGGATTCACTTCATTTACAGGTTCAGGGTTCAGGCAGATTCAGATCAGAGATATAGTGTGGATTTATCTTGGCAGCGTATTCTAGAGTGCATGCAGCAGATCCGAGCTATATCCTTCTTCCATGCAGCAAATCCGAGCTATATCCTTCTTGCATGCAGCAGATTCGAGCTATATCCTTCTTGCATGCAGCAGATTCGAGCTATATCCTTCTTGCATACAGCAGATCCGAGCTTATTGCAACATATCTGAGCTATATCCTTCTTGCATACAGCAGATCCGAGCTTATTGCAACATATCTGAGCTATATCCTTCTTGCATGCAGCAGATCCGAATTGCATGTGTTGTCTAGGGAGAGGGCGACCTAGTGGGAACAGATTTCATCAGATTCCGAGGAGTACAGCTATCAAATCTCAGTTTTTCGTCGGTTCTCGCAGTTGCATGCAACAATCCTTCCATGCATGCAGTAGATTCGACTTGCATGTTGCAGATCTGTCGATGCATGTTATAGATCGGTATTCTACTTGTCTTCCTTGGTACTGTAGGATAATTTTATCTCTGTTACAATCTAATTGAGGCATTCTGAGATTGATTTCAATTATTTCCATGTATTAGCATTTGTTGTTATTTAATAAAATGCAATGAGTTATTTATGGATCCAACAATGCCATGCATGCTACGCATGAGAACATAAAACTAAACAAACACATCTAAAAACCCAAGAAACGCATCTAGAAACCCCCAAAGTATGAGATCTGCAACAGAACATCCAATAGTAGCAGTAAATATCCAGATCCAAGGATCAAGGATATTTCAGGACAAGTGTGGAAAACTCTCACTATATCAATTTTGTAATTTAGATGATGAGACACTCTGTGGATTCTCTAGGATTCCCACAGTGGTTATGTTAGAATCTCATCAGCTCATACGATACTTGAACTAGATGCTATAACAAACAACCTCTGACCATTTAATTAAACTTTAAGGAGGTACACTTTTCATTGTTGAATTCATGAAGCTTGGAAGACCTCTCATAGCTTTGAAAGTACAATTCTTGCGGTCCTAGGCATGCACATTCAAAATTGGCCTACCAAAAATTAATCATATCTTGCAAATTATGATCTAGGTCAAATCTTTTAAGGAGAAGAGAATCACATTGAGAAAAACATGCCTACAAAACTTCAACGATTACCTCATCCCTACACCTATATCCTTTGATCCTAGGCATATTGGCAAATGCACACTACCCAATGTTTTGATGATGGTTGTGTTCCATGATCAACTATTTAAGCCATCATTATACACAAATCACACTGCCATAAACAAAATGTGGAAGTTGTTTCACGAATAATGAGACACTCTATGGCTCCCACGATGGTTATGTAAGGCTCTCATTATCTCAATCCCAGAGATAATGGGACACTTCGTGTTCCCACGATGATTATTTCAGGATCCCATTATCATTATACAATGTTTTGAATTAGATATTTGATTTTATTCTTGCTTTAGGTATTTTTGCATTAACCATAGGATCTTGCGAGAGTCATATCCCACAACTTAGGGGTTGGGTATTTGCAATTTTTGGCATATGGATGCATTACATTGGAAATTATACACCTATAAAAATTCACATGAACCTAGATCATCACTTGGAACAAATAGTTTGTTGATCAAACTCTTGTGGCACTTGGGATCACTAATCTCACCGAAAACAGAGTTCGGACAATCAATTTTCAGTTACTAAATGGACAGATCTTTAAAACTTGTTTCTAGGGTGTATTCTCCTATGAATCTAGTTTACAACCCAACTTGAATCATCTCATTCTGATATCATACGAGAAAGTTATGCCCTAATTACTAACTCCCTCTCCTGCACTAATACAACTATGTTTCCTAGGTTGTTCTTTGGTATATTTGACCCATCAATTCTTCAAGTTTACAAAACCTGTTTCTATTGGAGATACCTACATGAATATACTTTCATCTCCAATTGGAATCAAGTCAATCCGTCATCAGACAAAAAGTTATGCCAAAAACTGTGACTGTTGATTAAGGCTGGAAATAAAGAACATAGATGTACCGCAGCATGTTTCTCGGCATTTTTGATATATCATTTCAAATCAATTTCAAAATATGGTTGTACTGGAGATAGCCCTATGAATATACTTTAATTTGGCTTTGGAATCACTCTGATCGGACATCAAACTAATAATTTATAATCGAATTACTATCGGGAAGTCTAAGTTGACCACCACTCCTCAACAGGTAACAATGAAAAATTTTCAATGGATCTTTTAAGAGATTTGTTTTATATGCATTAATTGCAATCATTTTGATGTTTATTGGAGGAAGAAAGTCATCATATCTATTTTCGTCCATAATCTCACCTCATGTTGCAAGCAAAATGCTAGTTTTTTGCAGGTCAAAGAAGGATCAAGGAGGTCAATCCACGAATGAGTAGTTTTCAAAGACAAACTTTCATGAAATGGGCATGTCACCAAGACATGAAAACAAGTGCGCTATCATGTAATGTTGAGTACTTGAACGAGCTATGTCTAAAGTTCAAGCTCCTAGGATCTTGCTACAGAATTGTTCCAACTATTGACCAACACCAACATTAAGACTTTTCAGATGGACGGAGAACAAGTCAATTGAAGAATTGATTTTCAAACTGAAAACTAGTGATATAGAAGTCAAGTTCCATTGCTACATCACTAATGCCATTCTTGCACAAGACCCCTTCAAAGAAGACCTAAAGCGCCACGGTATGCCCATCCATTTTCTTCTTCCCAACTCAAAGCTAATTGCCTGCTGAAGTTAATAAAGTTTTATTTGCCTATGTGGTTAACTTTGAAAGCTAACAATTTCCTTAGAATATCATTCATGTAACCACTGCTATCACATCACAACTTCAACCTACTTCCTTCATCTGCAAGACCTCCATAACTTCCTGCCTAGCACCCACTCCCGACCCACCTAATAAAGTAATTTGGCTCACTTACAATGCCAAGCTACCTTTCTAGTTTCAATAGTTGTTGAATAAATGGAGCCTACTGCTACCAATCCAACATAGGTTTTTTTCGCTATTTGCCTGCTACTAACCTTGTCTAGCACACCTCCTTCATTCTCAAACATTTAACCGTGTGCTATGAATATTGCAGTATGTTTTCATCCTTAGTGGTACTTCACAGATCCACTCTTGCTACAGAAGCAGCAAAAATAACAAAATTCTAAGGACAATATTGTTACTACTACACAAGAACCAATACCAATAATCCTTGTGGTTGACGCACAAGAACCAACTACAAGGTAAATAGGTGTTGTCACACACGAACCAACACCTACCATCCTTGTGGTTGTCACACAAGAACCAACCACAAGATTGCTAAAGAAATAGGTGTTGTCACACAAGAACCAACATATACCAACCCTGAGGTTGCCACACAAGAACCAGCCTCAGAAAGCCCTACTGTTGCCACACAAGAACCAACAGTAAAGAAATCAATTGAAGGAATTCTCCAAGAGGAAGAGATTGTCATCCCACAAGAACCTGTAGCAGAATAAGTTGTTGCAGAAATGGTCTTTCCTCAAAGCTTCATGAAGATATCTCAAAACAAGGAGGAAATTTTGTTGATAGTCCTTGGTACAGATTCTCAAAGATGTTGATCCTTTCCATGGGAACATGTGAAGAACCTGCTATAGAAAATCATACACTTGTTGCAAAGTTCGTGGACTTCTTAGGTAGGTGCAGATACGCTTCTTCTTTCTCTTTGTTTATCATATTCATTGAATACTCTAGATTTGTATTTGGAAAACCACTTAAGCCTCTTTCCTTTTCCGCCCTACTTCCTTACCATTTTCTATTTTTCCAAGTACGAAAAAAATTTTCAGTTTAGGAGGGGGATACCATCACCTTTGTCAGCATTTGTCATGCCCATACCATCCCTATCGTTGTTCAATCTAAAAACCTTCACCACTCTGTCTAAACCATGACATCATCTTACTCCACTTCCACAATTTAAATCCATTCCAGCACCTCCCTAAATGTCCCAAACTAAGAAGGACTAAAAGTTGTTCAAGGAAGGACATTATTGTTGCTACATCAAGCATCAATGTTGCTACACATGAACCAACATCAAGAAACCTTATTGTTTCTCCACGAGAACCAGCAATACAGGGTCTTGTTGTTGTCACACAAGAACCAGCAGCAGGAGCAGAAAAAGACATTGTTGTTGCCCCACAAGAAGCAACAACAGAAAAAGAAGTAACTGATATGGATAAGTCAAGGAAATGAACATGCTACCCCACAAAGAACCAACAAGCAAAAATCAAGCTGAGACTCATTGGAGGATATATTACATATGGTATGAGGATTGCAAATCATTTCTTACATGTTGTGTACATTTTACAAAGGCACTTGTTGGGTTGTGAAATTCATAGTTCATATAAATGTTGTGCACTACATATAATGCCAATGGAGTATTCATGAATCAATTATGTTACCAACCTCTTCATTGGCAACCACAACTACAAAGATTAGAACACCCATGTTTCAGACCTTCTTCTCGCATGTTGTGTTGAGAAATAGGTCATTTATTAGTTGCTGCAGATCCATCAAGTTGATACAAATTGCCTCTTGTAGGGTGGTCCATGGCAACATAAACCAGCACAATACTTTATAGTCTTGTGTTCACTTACCCTATTTTCTTGTGCAAATTTGAAGGAGACCTCATGGAGACTAATGTTTAGAAATTGACAAGCATACCTAATTGACAACAAAGGAAACATTATAGTCTTGTGTTCACTTACCCTATTTTCTTGTGCAAATTTGAAGGAGACCTCGTGACTTGATCTATGCTTCGGAGGGGAGCCATTACCTCGAGCAAATTTGATTGGTATGAATTGAAAAAGGAAGCATCATTCAGTATGCGTCCTTACAGTTTAATCGATATAGAGGTAGAGGGTTGCATGAGGACATGCAACATATTCAGTTTGGGGGAGATGATGAGTCACAAAATTACCATCATTTGACATCTTCTTTTCCTTCTTTTTAACCCCTTATCATTTACCTATAACCATGTCTTATCCATTTTAATTCTCATATGTGGGATTTAGGCTAGAGGTGTTTTCCAATTGCATTTCTTAATATTTCACTAGATTCCCGATTAACATTAGGGGAAGTGGTGTGTTCTATATTTACTTTTGAAGTGACAGCTCATGTGCGGACAAGTTGTTATAGGGTTTTGTTCACATATTATGGATTCTTCAAATCAAAGTCGTTGCACATCTTTTGCCACATATTTAAAGTCATTAATATCTGATACAATTGTGGGGTTCTCATGTGTTCAAACCTGTTTGCTACGGAATCAGACTTGTAGCAGCCTGCTACAGAATCAGGCATGTAGCATCCTGCTATGGAATCAGGCCTGTAGCAGCTTAGAACTGCCGACCACTGCAATGCTCATAATTAAATTGCTGACTAAACTAGCATCTCCAGGTTAGCAAGCTACCTCATGAAGACATCTCAGATGCACAAAGGGTCGACACTCAAGGCATAAAGAATATTCCAACGAGGGGGCAGCTCGCACATGTGGGCAACAAGCCGTAACTATATCCAAACCGGTTAAAGGAATCTACGCACTGATTGGCTGGGACTATCGGATGTTATGTGTGGGCAAATCAAGTAGACTTGGCATCGATTTAGTTTTATTTTATGTTTAAACTTTAAACTGCAGCTATATTGTAGGGGCCTGCCGCCCAATTTTTGGAGCAGGCAGGCCACCTTTATTCGTACATATACGTCTGTGCCGCTCATTGTGAGCATAGCTTAGTGATTAGAGAGTACAGACGCACTCTATGTTGTTGTAAACTTTGTCAATTTCAGACTTTTGATAAATAGATTGTTGTTGGTTATGAGTGATATTCTCTTGTAAATTGTTGCCTTGGTGAATTTGTAAGCTCAGACACAGGTCGAGCCTCGAGGGGGCCCACTCAAGGTGAGGTACTTTGTTTTATTTACTTGTTATGCGTACTTTATTTTCTGCAAGTTAATTTCTAGTTCTTTACTGTTTAAAGCTGCTAACTATTCATTTAGTTAATTGCTGATTTTATTTTCTATTCTGTCCTGGTTAGCTGTAGATCGCATTGTACTGCTACAGGATCATAGTGTTACAGAATTGGGGATATATAATTAATTTTCTTCTGTTGTAGGTTTATGTTACAGCATTTAAAAGTATCTTTTAATTTCAATATGATTGTTGTTTTAGATTAGAAATTTGCATGCTACAGAATCACCCTGCTCATAACCCCACTTGATGAACAGAGCTAGCTAGTAGGATTATGAGCTTCAATCTCAGAGGTCTTACTCCATGAGGTGCCAGCAGTTGGGCTGGGGGTCAAGAACATCGTGACTCTGTCTTTTTATGCTTTCTTTTGGTTTATGTGTGCCATAGTCTTAGCTGATTTTCTAGATTAAATTGCACAATAGTGGTAAGAATCCTTCTTCTCTGTATACTGCATCGAGAGCCTCATGAGACTAAATTGAACCCCAGGTTGACAATTTAAATGATAAGTGTAATGTGACACCAAGGAATCATATTTACACCTCGTCAATCACTTCAAACATCGAATTAACAGTAGTAATTAGAAAATTCAAGCAGCAAAATTCTTCAATTATTCAAGGTTACATCAAGAATTAGGGAGAATTTTACCTCACCCCTAACATCCTCTTATTGGAGCAATAATGCCCTTCTACAAAGATTATTTCAATAGCAAAATACTATGGTAATCCTTGCAAAACCCTAGCCATCCATGCAAGAGAAAGGAGAAATGGAGAAACCTTGCATTGACCTTGACCATAAACTTCTTCCTCCCAAGAATTTTCAACTAAGCTTAGAGGGAAAATCACATTCATCCTATTATCCCCGATATCTAGGGATAACTAGGAGATCATGTCTCAAGGCCCACATGGTCCTAGACATGGAGTACCGAGAGCGAGATTGACTTGAGCATGGCCCTGGAGGGCCCACCTTTCTTCTTCTCAGCCAGACTTGTCCTGTCAGCCGTAGCAATATCCATCACTACCGGCCTGGGCTTGCATCGGAGAGGACTCTTGCTCCATGAGGTAATTGGTCCGAAGTATCATGGTATGTGTCATATTTGATCGTTATAATCTTCTTATATATGCATTAGGTTCCTTTCATTTCTGATGACTGCTTGGATCTTACACTAATCCACTTGACCATTGTTGGGGTAATTGATTGGGTGGCCTAGCAAGCTGGTATTCATGGGTTTTGGTTAGCCACCAAGGGGGATTTGCAGAGCCATCGTCTGCTCCCACCATCTTATCACTTTTACATCTTATACCCCGCTCATCCATCCTATTTCCCTAGTCTGGCCATTAGGATGACCTCTCAGGGTACATTTTGTCTTGTGGGAAGAAGGGGCTAAAGGCCCAGGGGGTAAAAGCAGCTGGTAAAAGATAAAAGCCATAGGAAATAAAACCAAGAGATGCTTCGCCCAAGGGGATCCCCGAGAAGGCAATAAAAAGCCTCTCCATAAGAAACTAAGGGACCCTAAGAAAAATAATAATAAATAAATGCAAGACCTAACCAAGAGGATGGGAGGTCTCATCAAGAGCCGGCCCATTATGTTCATAGGTATTTAGCAGTATGACATTGCCACTATCTGGTCACCAAACCAGGGCAGTGACCTTTGGTTGCATGGCCAAAGGAAAGGGGGTCTCATCACGAGCCAGCCTTCTCATTTCTGCGAAGATACTAGTGGGTAATGTTGTCAGCTCTGGCCACCAAGCCAAGGCAGTGTCCTCTTCGTCAGATCTTGTAGTAAAAAGCAATAAAAGAAAGATAAGGCAATAAAGGGGCTTGGAAAAAATGCATCCATGACGGGTACAACTCGCCTCCTACAAAGGCACCCACAGACAACACCAACCCTTGGTCTTACTATGACTGGACATCCCTAAAACCA
>JASDQU010216866.1:0-18185 GCA_032191745.1 Picea mariana | reverse complement strand
TGGTGTAGATTTGAATACAGATTTGAATACACACACACACATATTGGTATTCACACGAAGTTGTTAGTCTAAAAAGTGGCAATGATGTGTGAAGGAACATGTGCACGTAGGATCATGTGGGTGTTCTTATAAACATGCACATGTTCATAATCATACAACCTCAATGCTTATTGAACCACTACACACACCTGCCAACTTATATTCTTTAGAAACATGCACATGTTCATGAGAAGGAAGAACATGTGTTTAGGAACACACATGCATTCCTAAGAGGAGCACACACATGTTTTAGGAATGCGTGCATGTTCCTAAGCAGGAGTGTGTGTGCATTCATATTGCATCCTTGTGAAGTGATCCCTTGTGACCCCTGACCATATCCAGGGTCCAAAGACTCATACTTAATGTTCAAAAATTCATAGTGTTGACTATCTCCATCTAGAAACTAATGATATCTTGGAAAGGTCCTTTGTGGTGGTTCAATGTGTCATTGTTGGCCTTAGATGCCAATAAGCTTTCTTTAGGATCCAAGTCTTGGGTTTTCTCTCTCAATTATGTCGAAGTACCCAAGATCCATACCCAGTGACCAAAATCTCCTAATAATGCCCATATCCCCACTAAAAGGTGATAAATCCCCTCAAGAGGTCATCTATGATTGTTTGAGGTGTCATTCATGACCCTTGAGCTCTATAAAGTGCCTAAAATCTTGAGAGGTTTGGTGTGTTGGTTTGAGACATGTTTGTCCTTAGATTCCTAGAATCTTTTTACTTCAACCAAGGCTTGGGTTACCCCCCTCTATTATGTGAAGGTCTTGAGATCCATAACCAATGCTCAAAACCTTGCGATGGAACTAAGATATTTTCTTAGAAGCCAAGTGTTGACGATAAAAATCGCAACGAGGATTTCACCCGCAAAGTATTGCTAAAGCCTATTAATTATAAGCTAATGATATATATTATACTAGTAGGTGGGACCCCCTTGTAGATTGGAGGATCAAATCATGTTCTTATTTGATATTTATGCTGTTGTTCGACACTTCTTACAGGGTTCTACATGATTGATGATGAAATCTTGGTTTTATTTGCGACATAATGACATATGTATAATGCATGCTATGTGTGGATTTCATTACTCTAAACTCTAAATTCCATGTCATGATGGCTTATGTTAAATGTTATTACAATGCTATTGGTGCCATGATTTATTACATGTTACACCTGCACAAGACACATGTTAGTCATAACAAAAGATAAGAGAAATGTGGAATAAATATAAGAAAGGAAACTATGCTATACTATGCTACACTATATGCATTTGAAAATTAAAAGGGTTGTTGTTAGTCCTAACTAGCAATGTTTGTGGATGTTAGTAGCTATACGATGTTATTGAGTTATATGATATACATTATGGTATGTTTGGCAATGGTTAATGTGATATCGGGTGGCGCATTTGGCAAAAAATGGATGTTAGTTTCGATGCAATGGATTAATGGAATGGGTTAATGTTGGCTGGCTGGCATGTACTATGCGATTGAATGAGGAGAGAATGGAAGCGACGTGCATTTACTGCACGTCACTCCATACTTACCCACTGATCGTCACCCTAGCTTGTCTATTTTTCAATTGTTTTTCACTGTGATTAAGCTCCAATATTCAGGCAAGGAGGGAATTGCTCGACCAAGCTTGCATTTTTAAGGATTTTTGGTTACATGTATGTTTTTTTTTCACCATCCATGAACTCGCTCTATCTATGAAATAGATGTTGGCTCGATGATGTATTGGTCTGTTCTTTTCTTAAGGCCAGAAACTATGTAAACTCATGGTGTTTCTCTGGAATAGTCGTTTGTGTGTTATTCGTTGCAAATGGGAAATTTGATGGTTGAATTCACAATTTCATTGATTATTCTGTGTGGTGGAAGACATGAAGGATCTTTGTTGTCTTTATGGGTTTTTGTTGGAGGGTTTCATTCCATATGGACTTTCTGGCCATCTCCTCACAGTTTGGTAACCATACCCGGTCGTATTTGGTGTTATGGGGTTGTTGTATTTGATTTTGAACCACCTTGGGTCGCTGCATGTCATTTCCACCTGGTCGTGGCTCATTTTATGTTATTGGTGTCTGCACAATTAGTTATGGTGGCTATTATGCCAAGAGGTTCACTTTAGGGTTGGTTGCTATTACCTGGCTTTGTTTTATATCAAAATTATTCGGTTTTATTTTGGGGAAAACCATGAGGGTTATGCCCTGCATGTTCTCAATGTTGTTTATTGGCCAGTAAGGAACCTTTTCTCCTCTGTTCATAGTATTTCCTGCCTAAGGTCAGACTGTCACCCTATCATACGAGATAAGGGTCATAATGCTTGTGTGTCCACTGTGTTGTCTCGAAGGGTTCTCACCTGCTGTTGGTATGGTTGAATCTAGTCTCCCTTTGTTGGTTCCACCGAGTGAACCCTTGATTATTTCGAGGCCAATTGTGATAAATTGAGCCAGTTATATCCTGTTGGGTATATTGTTCACTGTTATGAGTTGGTGGAGTAGTGTCGACAGTGGTTGATTATTGGAGCGTCTCTGTTAATAGCATTGACAATGGTTTATATTATTGGTATATAGTCGCTACAGTATTTATTATGACAGTTGAATCGATAGCTCAACATGGTTTAATTGGTTGATTTAAGAAATGGAATTGGGAATATAGTTGTTGCCTCCTTGTGTTGGATTGATAAATCAACATTATTTTATGGTTTGATTAAGTCACAATGATCCTACAACATGGTATAAGTTGAAATGATGGTTGTTATTACTGTGCATTTAAATTGCCTGATTAGGATCATTGCAATTGAAAGGATTGATAGTTGTGACTTGGTTGTCTGCTGTGTATGTTTATGGATATTGTACATCATATCGTTTGATTGCACCATCAGAGATGGGCACGGGTTTTATAACACTATGGTTTCATTGCAATTTAATTGTTAAATTGATTAGAGGAATGGAATCAGGCATGATTTTAAAAGAACTTGTGTCCGTGGTTGATTTGAGGAAGTAATTTATGGACAATGGTTGATGGTTTTGATGTTGAAGATAGTTGAAATAAAGGACTATGTGTTCATTTTAATTCGTTTTAAATATTAAATGGAAGAAGTGAGAGGAAACATAATTCTTATACAGGTTGTTTAGAAGGCATATTGCTTTTGAATATCATGACATTGCATTTATTAAAGGGGTTGAATATTTAAATGTGGACAATGAACAAGTATTAATACACAGTAATTGCTCAATTGATCACAATAATTATTTGGTTAGTGTTGGATCATTTGCATTAAATGCATAATTGTTTTATGGATTACTTAATTGATTTTATGAACAATATCCGCTCTTTTTCCCTACCATTATTTCAATTTTCGCTAATTACAATCCTCTCGCCTTCCCATATTCATTATCCACTCCATGTTCCTAAAATTTAATTACAGTTAAGAGGAACTCTGTATTCTAACAATTTAAGATCACATGGATGGATTACAATGATATGTTCTTTGGTTTACATTACAGTTGATTGTTTGTTGTCTGTGAGCAATAATCGTGATCTTTCCCCCCTCATTTTAATATTTTTTGCTCAATACAATCCCTTGCATATCCAAAAACCTTTGTTCACCCCCTACTCATTGACAACGATTAAACAATTTGTATGGATTGGATTGCATGAATCTGATATGTTGTTGAGCCAAAATTTATTTCATATTTTAAAATGAGTTGTCATGTATGGTTGTTAAAGAAACTATTTTCTAATCAATTATGCATACATGGCATGGTAGAGGTAACCGAGGAAGAGGTAATTGGAACAAAGGCCCTAGAAGGCCAAGATTCTCCATACGATTTGATGCAGACTCGCAAGAGTTAGGCCAACTATTTCAAGCTGGTTTTTTTAATTGGATTGGCAAGGAATGGTCCAACCAAGGCCTGAAAGGCCTCCCTTCCAACCCCCACAGGTCCCTGGTATTCCCATGCCTCCTCATGTCTCACTACAATCTGAAGTTCTCGAAAATGACAGATGGCAAGAGATTGTCCACCCGACGGTTTCCCAACATCGTGGCTAGCCTAACTTGTCTTTACCTGCTCCCCCACCTATCAATCAAATTGTTCAAGCTGCCCCTGACCACTCACCAGTTTAGTCTTCCCATGTGAGAATAAGGATGAAAACCGAGGCCCACCATGCCCCTGACAAAGAAAAATCCATTGCTACCTCTTTCTAACCCTCCAATGGCTCTGATAAATTTGTGTCCTCCCGCATGCATTTGAGGGATGGTTTCTCTCATGTGATTAGTAATATTAGGCCTAAAGTCTCAACAAAGCCTAAGGAAAATTCAGAGAGATCAAAAGGTGACAACAACGACAAGGGAAGTATTGCATCTGAGAGTGGAAAATGTGGATTTTAAGTTTTTTATTTATTTATAAATTGATGATAACAGTTGACTTCTGAAATTTTGGACAACACATTGTTTTTGGATATATGGGTAATATATTTTGGAAATAATTTCTGAAATCATTGAGATAAATTGTCAAATATGAATGTGATGATGGGAGTCACAAGGAAGGATGTTTTGTTTAATTAACTAGTTGTTTTATGATTGTTAAAAGATAAAGGGAATCACAAGGGGTCCCACCTACTAGTTATTATTTATTTAAAAACACTTATTATGATTTATTACTTTCCCCCCTAACTAAAAAGTTGGTTGAGTTTTAGTTAAATTAACTAATGAAGTAGTTCAACTACTTCAACCAATTGTAATTTGCTTAAAGGAAAAAGGAAAGGGAGGAACAAGAGGATAATATAAGGAGAAGCATACTAAGGTTTGATCTTTGAGTTTTTTTTGAGATAATTCAGTTTTCATTCATTCCTTAATTCATTAGAAGCCTAATTCTTTTTTATGATAGAATAGTCCTATTATAGACATCAAGATTCATGGCTGAATTACATCATTCAGACACTTTTTTTTCAGAGGTGCCGATCTATCTTTGATAGTTTGTGTAGACCTGTCTATTTGTGAATTAGTTTTCATGACTAACAAAGGCTATTGTGTAGAGTCTAGTGGGAAACAATATGTGGCAAGCTAATCCAACTTTTCATGTTCATTTTTTTTTATTTTCTGTCAGAAGTCCTTTTGTATGTTTCATTGGGGACGTCTAAGTTTGACTTTGGTCCAAAACTTCCTCAGGAAATTTTGTAAAGAGAACAATTTTTTGATGAATTGGAATTAAATAAATGATTTCTTTATGTCTCATCTGTTTTGATTATTGACTTGGTGTCTTTACTTCTGTCTCTATCTTTATTTCAACATATGATATATTCAGAAAATTACATAAATAATGATTTTTTCAGCAAGCTTTTGTTTATAAAAAAAATAGCCTAAGCACTTGTAAACAATACTCATGAATTAAGATATCAATTTTGATGGATATAAACATAGGGCGATATTCCCATCTATCTTACTTTAGCCAAGCAAGATCTGAAAATGTTTGAGTAAGATCATTTCATATCTTTTCCTCAACATTTATTTGGCGACCATACTGGGGAGATCTTCAATATCTCTTTGGTTAATTTTTATGCTTGATTAGCATCGAATACGTCTATTTTTTATGATATTGATTATTTCACTGTTTTACTTCTTAATGACTATGCCTGTTGCAAGGCAACCCAATGTTGAGCCCAGTCTTCAAGATCAAACCAGCATTGCTTTGAATTTATTCAACACCATTTTAGACACTGCCAATACTCGTGTCGAAATTAATCATTCATGGGCAGCAATTGAACGAGATATTAGTGCCCAAGAACATTGGGAAGCTAGACATACACAAACTAGAAATCAAAAATAACCTTCTTGTTCCTTTAGTTTTGGCCTTACTTTCATGTCCTTAGTCTCTCGTGTTTCTAGAAGAACAAGAGGCTTATCACCTGAAATTAATCCTATTTCTGAAATAGGAAGAATGAATGTTGTGTTATCAACCCAACGAAGTGCTCTAAGGAGAACTTTGTCTGATTCATCTAGTTCATCTTTCTCTCCCTCACCTATCATCCACAAGATGGCATCTAGTGGTGGTTGTGGTGGCACTGGGAGTGCTTCCTCCTCTTAGTATTAAGCTTTTTCATTGATGGGTAGCTTATGTAGCCACCATATCCCTGCCCAATCTACCACAAATCCCACCAAAGTAATTAAAAAAGTATGGGATTTTTCAATTTGAAGAAGACGCCACAAACACACCGTGGCATGTGTCCTCTCCTCTTAACCTAGAACCTGTTACTTGTCGACTTCCTAAATTCAAGGAGAATCTCCCTAGGTTTTTGGGAAATAACACTGTCACTACAAATGAACACCTGGTGGAATTTTATAATGCTTTTCACAACATAGGAGCCAATGACAACGATACTTTCATGCACTTATTCGTCAATTCCTTGGAAGGAAAGGTTGTGACCAATTTATTTGACCTTCCTCTTAAAATTCTGTCTACTTGGGAGGAGTTAGTTTATTGGTTTAGGTCCACCTATGGACAATCTAAAAGACCATATGAGAAGTTACATGAGTACAATAACATTTCCTATAAGGATGGTGAGACCATCAAGTCCTTCAACTTGCGTTTCACTAAGTTATACAATCAAATCCCTGAACTCATTCAACCTCAGAACCAAGCCGCTTTCATTCATTAATACAATGCATTACCTTCCCCCTATCATCATAGGCTTGAGTAAAAATCCATCGATAACCTCGGTTCCACTTTGCATACTTGTTAAAGTATGAATAATAGCTCGAAAGAACAGGTCTTCCTAAGGGAGAATCAGTTAGACAGACATACCTGTCCACCCTCTTACAACTAGTACAAGATATGAATAATCGTATGATAGCGTATGAGAGAAAGGGAAATGTCTCCCCTCTCAACTCTGGAGCTTCATCCTCTTATGCACCCCCCTTTATAAATCCAATTGAAAATAATTTTCAGCCTAAAGCTATCTTGCCTCAAAATTGGTGTAACTTTTGCGAGGAACACCACGAGGAAGCCACATGTGAGGTGATGAAGAGTGCCAGAGATAATATCTTTGGTAAAGGACCAGAAACAACCATCGTTGTCCTAGATTTTGCAGAGCCAGAAGATTTCATGATCACCAATACTAGAAACAAATCCTACACTCCCAAAGGCAAATATGATCCTCCCCACAATTCTTCTATCCCAAGCTCATCATCACCAAATGCTATGGTTCAGGTTCCTAAGGTTCCTGACAGTCAAGGAACAAATTCCCCTCTCCCCTCTTCCAAATACAATATTCTGAATCAGTTGGCCAACATCAAAGAAGATGCCACCCTCTTGGACATGGTTGTCATCCTTGAACAACAGATACATATAAAACAATTCATGGAAGGAAAATCTTCCATTGTAGCCAACCTCTCTGAATAGGTGAATGAAGAGGATTCATCTGTAAATAAATTAGGTATACATAACTTTAGATACCTTGTAAAAAATCCCCCTTTTTATATTTCTGTAAATATTATGGATAATATCGCCCATTGTTGCCTCATTGATGGCGGTTTGGGCCCAAGTGTGATGTCGAAGATTATTATGGAAGAGATAGGTTTGTCTTGTACAAATGAAAACACCAGGAGCATGCTCTCTTATAATAGTCTACAACAAACAACCATAGGCGAGATTAAAGATGTGACCTTAGTTTTGTGCGCACACCCTGAAATAAGGACAACCCTTAGCATTTAGGTAATTGACATGCCAGTAAGCAATTACTCAATCATCTTGCGAAGATATTGGCAAGATTTGACATGTGGATACCTCTCACTTGATGGGACACACTTATCCATTCCTCGAAATCGAAAAACATTATAGTCCTTAGAGAGGGAAGGATTTCACCTTACATAGAGAGTGTCCCACAACCTAATGTGAACTATATCAAAGAGGACCTAGGGCTGTATTCCATTTTTTCTGGGGAAGATAATACCCCCTTGGAACAAATTGATTTAGATGATGGTATGTGGCACATGCACTTCGATGGTTCATGCTCTAGTGAAGGTAAAAGAGCTAGCATAATCTTGTACTCCCCTGTAGGGAAAATTCATAACTTTTCTTACATATTGGAGTTTGCTTGAACAAATAATGTCACTGAATTCAAATCTTTATTATTAGGCATTGAAAAGGCCTACAATCTTTGTTGTGGTCACCTTTTAGTTTTTGGAGATTCTGAGCTTGTTGTGAACCTTGTACATAAGATATACTCTCCTAGCAAAAAGTTGATGAAATGATATACCCAAACTGTTTGGTCACTTATCTCGAACTTATTATCTTTTAACATCACTCATGTTAAGAGAGAATTGAACTCAATGGTTGATCGGTTAGTTTTTTTTGTAGCCTCTCCTAATCGACAAATTATGCCACATAGACCTGATTGTACTTTCCAATCTCTACGTCGTCCACATATCCCTGACAATATAGAATCTTGGCAGGTCTTCCCTAGCAATGCGAGAATCCATGCTGTCATTCAAAATGAACCCTATAAGCCCAAGGAAATCATATCCATAGAAGATAACAAGATTCCTAAAGGTTTGACTCCTCTAGAGAGTTCATTTTCATCGAGTGATGTAGGCAATAAAGAGAAACAAAAAGAAGAGGAGTCAAAAAGGAAGGTGGGTGAAACCATCTCCTTGAACATTGGGACACTCGAGTCTCCAAAGAATGTTAAAATAGGTGCCCAATGTTCTGATGGAAAGGAAATGAAGTTTGCCAAGCCACTTAAAGAATTTCCAGATGTTTTTTCTTGGGTTTACGAGGATCTTTGTGGTTTTGACCCTGGTCTTATAGCGCATTCCATTCCCATCAAGGAAGGCATAAAACCAGTTAGGAAGAAACAAAGACCTATAAACCCTGCATTGGAAGCAACTATTCATGATTTTCCAAATGTTTTTGCTTGGTTTTATGAGGATCTTCGTGGTTTTGATCTTGGTCTTATATTGCATGCCATTCCCATCAAGGAAAGCATAAAACCAGTTAGGCAAAAGAAAAGACCTATCAACCTTGCACTAGAAGAAACTATTCGAAAGGATTTGGAAAAACTCTTGAAGGATGGAATCGTCTTTTCGGTCAAGTATTCTGAATGGGTTTCCAATTTGGTTCTTGTTTGAAAAACAACCGACCAGATCAGATTATGTGTTGATTTTCGCGCATTAAATCGGGCTAGTATAAAAGATCACTTTCCTCTCCCTAACATGGAAATGATTTTGCAACAAGTTGGAGGGTCACAAATGATGTCCTTACTTAACGGTTTTTCCGGTTACAATCAAATCAAGGTAAAAAGGGAAGATGCATACAAAACCACCCTTATTACTAATTGGGGTACCTTGACTTACGACCATATGTCTTCTGTCTTATCTGTTACAAGTACCACTTTTAAAGGATCTATGCAAATAACTTTCAATGATTTGATCAGTAAGATTATTCATGTTTACCTTGAGGATCTAATCATATACTCTAAAGGACTATCAACTGTCTCAAATTTTCAAAAACTATGGTTGGGTCCTTTCAAAATTGCTTTTGTCCTGGGTACTAACTCTTACATCCTAAAATATTTATAGGAGCTATTATTCTCCTACAACACTAATAGTTCTCACTTGAAACATTACGTGGAACTAACTTGAAAAGTTTTAACACTGTTTGGATTTTCTGTATTTTAGTAGTCTAACTTTGCTTCCTTTTTTTCCACGGTTTTTCATTTCTTCTTTACAGTAGTTTGATTTCTTCCTTCAATTTTTAACAATTTCCTACTGCTTTTACATTTCAGTCATTTTATTTCTGTTGTTTTAAATTTTGCAATTTTAATTCTGTCATGATTTTATTGCTTTTTCATCTTTTAGTTGATTTTTTTGTTCAAGAATAAGGTGTTGGATCAATTCTGCCACAATAACATTCTTGAAAGATATTGTTAGTCAATAAAAATCAAGCTTACACAGTTATTACGATGTTCACCCTGGAAACATAATTGAATTTGTTATCTGCTTTCACTGCTGTCTTATAAAGGAATTGCTTATCTCCTGCTTCTGCTTTCCAATTCTTCATCCATTTGAGAATTTTAAAGAGAAAGTCCATAATTTTTCTCCTTGAAGTGAAGAGTAGGTTCCAATTGAATGATTATGCATACATGGATAAACCCCCTCATACTTAACATTTTTCATGAGTTATTCCCAAGTTCCCAGTCATTTTTCCATTAAATCCTCTCACTTCCCCCTGTTGCATAATCTTCCTGGTTATATCTTTTTGATTTGTTGTTCTTGGTCTGCGAAACAATGTGTTCTGAGTTCTAAATATGTTGAAAACAAATTTCTCTGTGGAGTTGCCATTTTGTTGACGATAAAAATCGCAACGAGGATTTCTCTCACAAAGTATTGCTAAATCCTATTAATTATAAGCTAATGATATATATAATACTAGTAGGTGAGACCCCCTTGTAGATTGGAGGATCAGATCATGTTATTATTTGATATTTGTGTTCTTGTTCGACATTTCTTACAGGGTTCTACATGATTGATGATGAAATCTTGGTTTTATTTGCGACATAATGACAGATGGATAATGCATGTTATGTGTGGGTTTCATTACTCTAAACTCTAAATTCCATGTCATGATGGATTATGTCAACTATTATTACAATGCTATTGGTGCCATGATTTATTACATGTTACACCTGCACAAGACACATGTTAGTCATAACAAAAGATAAGAGAAATATGGAATAGATCTAAGAAAGGAAACTATGCTATACTATGCTACATTAAATGCATTTGAAAATTAAAAGGGTTGATGCTAGTCCTAATTAGCAATGTTAGTGGATGTTAGTGGCTATATGATGTTATTGAGTTATATGAAGGCACATTTGATATACATTATGGTATGTTTGGAAATGGTTAATGTGATATCGGGTGGTGCATTTGGAAAACAATGGATGTTAGTTTCGATGCAATGGATTAATGGAATGGGTTAATGTTGGTTGGCTAGCGTGCACTACATAATTGAATGAGGAGTGGATGGAAGCGATGTGCATTTACTGCACATCACTTCATACTTCCCCACTGTCCGTCACCTTAGCTTGGCTATTGTTCAAATGTTGTTCCCTGTGGTTACATGTATGTTTTTTTTTCCGCCATCCATGAACTCGCTTTGTTTATGAAATAGATGTTGGCTCTGTGATGTATTGGTCTATGATTTTCTTAAGATTGGAAATTGTGTAAACTCATGGTGTTTCTCTGGAATAGTTGTTTGTGTGTTATTAGTTGCAAATGAGAAATTTGATGGTTGAATTCACAATTTCAATGATTATTCTATGTGGTTGAAGCCATGAAGGCTCTTTGTTGTCTTTATGGGTTTTTGTTGGAGGGTTTCATTCCATCTAGAGTTGTTGGCCGTCTCCTCACAGTTTGGTAACCATACCTGGTTGTATTTGGTGTTATGGGGTTGTTGTGTTTTATTTTGAACCACCTTAGGTCGTTGCATATCGTTTCCACCAGGTCGTGGCTCATTTTATGTTATTGGTCTCTGCATAGTTAGTTATGGTGGCTATTATGCCAAGAGGTTCACTTTAGGGTTGGTTTCTATTACCTGGCTCTGTTTTATATCAACATTATTCGGTTTTCTTTTTGCGAAAACCATGAGGGTTATGCCCTGCGTGTTCTCGGTGTTGTTTACTGACCAATAAGGAACCTCTGCTCCTCTGTTCACAACCTCTCTTACCTGAGGTCGGACTTCCACCCTATCATACAAGTTAAGGGTCATAATGCTTGTGTGTCCACCGTGTTGTCTCGAAGGGTTCTCACCTACTGTTGGTATTGTCGACTCCAATCTCCCTTTGTTGGTTCCACTGAGCAAACCCTTGATTATTCCGAGCCTGATTGTGATAAATTGAACTAGTTATATCCCGTCAGGTATATTGTTGACTGTTATGATTCGGTGGAGTAGTGTCGACAATGGTTGATTATTGGCTCGTCTCTGTTAATAGCATTGACAATGGTTTATATTATTGGTATATATTCGCTACATTATTTATTATGACAGTTGAATCGATAGCTCGACATGGTTTAATTGGTTGATTTAAGAAATGGAATTGGGCATATAGTCGCTGCCTCCTTGTGTTGGATTGATAACTCAACATTATTTTATGGTTTGATTAAGTCACAACGATGCTTCTTGCGTTATGTGTTGGTATGTGTGTTTCCTACAACATGGTATAAGTTGAAATGATGGTTGTTGTTACTGTGTGTTTAAATTGCCTGATCGAGATCATTGCAATTGAAAGGATTGCATATTGTTTGATTGCACCATCAGAGATGGGCACAAGTTTTATAACAGTATGGTTTCATTGCAATTTAATTGTTAAATTGATTAGAGGAATGGAATCGGGCATGATTTTAAAAGAACTTGTGTCTGTGGTTGATTTGAGGAAGTAATTTATGGACAGTAGTTGATGGTTTTGATGCTGAACATAGTTGAAACAAATGATTGTGTGTTCCTTGGAATTTGTTTTAAATATTAAATATAAGAAGTGAGAGGAAACAAAATTCTTATACAGGTTGTTTGGAAGGCATATTGTTTTTGAATATGATGACACTGTGTTAATTAAAGGGGTTGAATATATAAATGTGGACAGTGAACAAGTATTAATACACAATAATTGTTTAATTGGTCACAATAATTATTTGGTTAGTGTTGGATCGTTTTCATTAAATACATAATTGTTTTATGGATTACTTAATTGATTTTATGAATAATATTCACTCTTTTTCCCTACCATTATTTCACTTTTTGCTAATTACAATCCCCTCTCCTTCCCATATTCATTATCCAGTCCCCGTTCCTAAAATTTAATTATAGTTAAGAAGAACTCTGTATTGTAACAATTTAAGATCACATGGATGGATTACAGTGATATGTTCTTTGGTTTACATTACAGTTGATTGTTTGTTGTCTTTGAGCAATAATCGTGATCTTTCCCCCCTCATTTTAACATTTTTCGCTCAATACAACCCCTCACATATCCTAGAACCTTTGTTCACCCCCTGCCCATTGACAACGATTACACAATTTGTATGGATTGGATTGCATGAGTCTGATATGTTACTGAGCCAAAATTTATTTCATATTTTAAAAGGAGTTGTCATGTATGGTTATTAAAGAAACTATTTGCTAATCAATTATGCATACATGAATGAGCTTTTTCAGCTGAGGTAGCCATGGCAGAGGTAGTTGAGGAAGATGTAATTGGAACAAGGGCCCTAGAAGGCCAAGATTATTCATACACTTTGATGCAGACTCGCAAGAGTTAGGCCAGCGATTTCAAGTTGGGTTTTTTAATTGGATTGGGAAAGGCGTGGTCCAACCTAGGCATGAAAGGCCTCCCTTCCAAGCCCCACATGTCCCTGGTATTCCCATGCCTCCTCATGTCTCAATACAACCTGAATTTCTCGAAAACAACGGATGGCAAGAGATTGTCCACCCATCAGTATCCCAACATCATGGCTAGCCTAACTTGTCTTTACCTGCTCCCCTACCTATCAATCAAATTGTTCAATCTACCCCTGACCACTCAGCAGTTCAGTCTTCCCATGCGAGAAAAAGGTTGAAAACCGAGGCCCACCATGCCCCTGACAAAGGAAAAGCCACTGCTACCCCTTCCTGACCCTCTAATGGCTCTGATAAATCTGTGTCCTCCCGCATGCATGAGGGATGATTGCTCTCATGTGATTAGTGAGATTAGGCCTAAAGGATAAACACATCCCAAGGAAAATTCAGAGAGATCAAAAGGTGGAAACAACAACAAGGGAAGGATTGCATCTCAGAGTGGTAAATAGGGATTTTAAGTTTTTTTTTATTTATAAATTGATGATAACAGTTGACTTCTGAAATTTTGGACAACACATTATTTTTGGATATATGGGTAATATATTTTGGAGATAATTTCAGAAATCATTGAGATAAATTGTCAAATATGAATGTGATGATGGGAGTCACAAGGAGGGATGTTTTGTTTAATTAACTAGTTGTGTTATGATTGTTAAAAGCTGAAGGGAGTCACAAGGGGTCCCACCTACTAGTTGTTATTTATTTAAAAACCCTTATTATGATTTATTACTTTCCCCCCTAACTAAAAAGTTGGTTGAGTTTTAGTTAACTTAACTAATGAAGTAGTTCAACTACTTCAACCAATTCTAATTTTCTTAAAGGCAAAAGGAAAGGGAGGAACAAGAGGAGAATAGAAGGAGAAGCATACTAAGGTTTGCTCTTTTGAGTTTTTGTTGAGATAATTCAGTTTTCATTCATTTCTTAATTCATTAGAAGCCTAATTCTTTTTTATGATAGCAAGGTCCTATTGTAGAAAACAAGATTCAGGGCTGAATTACATCATCTAGACACTTGTTTTTCAAAGGTGTTGATCTATCTTTGATAGTTTGTGTAGACTTGTCTTTTTGTGAATTAGTTTTTATGACTGACAAAGGCTATTGTGCAGAGTCTATTGGGCAACAATCTGTGGCAAGCTGATCCAACTTTTCAAGTTCAGTTTTTTGATTTTCTGTCATAAGTCTTTTTGTATGTTTCATTGGGGACATCTAAGTTTGACTTTGGTCCAAAACTTCCTTAGAAAATTTTGTAAAGAGAACGATTCTTTGATGAATTGGAATGAAATAAAGGATTTCTTTATGTCTCATCTATTTTGATTATTGACTTGGTGTCTTTACTTCTGTCTCTATCTTTATTTCAACATCTGATATATTCAAAAAATTCCATAAATAGTGATTTTTTCAGCAAGCTTTTGTTTATAAAAAAAACAACCTAAGCACTTGTAAACAATACTCGTGAATTAGGATATCGATTTTGATGGATATAAACATAGGGTGATATTCCCTTCTATCTTTCTTTAACCAAGCATGATCTAAAAATGTTTGAGTAATATCATTTCATATCTTTTCCTCAACATGAAGGATAGACTCCAGAGGTCATGTGTGGTGCTCCGAGGAAATGTTCATGGCTATGAATGTCTCAAATATCTATTTAGGACCTAAGGCATGGCCTTCTTCCCTAAATAATTTCTAGGGCCCTGAGACACATACCTAATGTTGAAAACCATTTAGTGGCACCAAAATCCCCATTCATAGGTCAAATATACTCTCAGGAGGCCATGTGTGGTTGTTTAAAGCATCCTTCTTGGCCCTGGATGGATAGAAGCTTCTATTACGACCTAAGGTTTATGCTTCCTCCCATGACCATGCTCAAGGCCCCAAGACCCATACCTCCTGATAAAAATGATAATAGTACATATATACCTATTTAGAGGCAAATGATTCCCTCAAGAGGTCATTTGTGGTGGTTCAAGGTGTCATTCTTAGCCCTATAAGCCTAGAATATTCCTTTATGTCTTAGATCGTGGGTTTGTTCCCTAGAATATAGCGAGGAAAACCTCATACTTAATGTGAAAAAACTCATAATTCTGAATATCCACATATAGAGACTAAGGATACCCTGGAAAGGTCCTTTCTGGTGTTTAAACATGTCGTTGTTGGCCCTAGATGCCTAAAACCTTCCTTTAGGACCAAAGGTCCTTGTTTTCTCTCTCGATAATGTCCAAGTACTCAAGACCCATACCCGGTTCCCAAAATCTCCTAATGATGCCCATATCCCTACTTGAAGCGGAAATATCCCTTGAAAGATAATCTATGGTTGTTTGATGTGTCATTCATGACCCTTGAGCCCTAGAAGCTGCCTAAAACCTTGAGAGGTTGGGTGTGGTGGTTTGTGACATCATGTTTGGCTCTGGATGCCTAGATGATTTGTACTTCAACTAAGGCTTGGGTTCTCCCCCTTGACCATGTCAAGGACTGAAGATCCATATCTAATTCTAAAAACCTTGTGAGGGCACTAATGTATTTTGTTAGAAGCCAAGGATACCCTCTAGAGGTCATGTGTGGTCCTTCAAGGAAATTTTCATGGCTTTGAATGCATTAAATCTTTCTTTACGACCTAATGTATAACCTTCTTCCTATATTGTTTCTAAGGACCTGTGACACATACCCATTGCTCAAAACCACATAGTGGCACTACAATCCCTAATCATAAGCCAAGGATACCCTCAGAAGGCCATGTTTGGTTTTTCAAGGCATCGTTCTTGGCCCTAGATGGCTAAAAGCTTCTGTTAGGGCCTAAGGTTCATGTTTCCTCCTTGATCATGTTTAGGGCCTAGAGACCCATACCTAGTGCTAAAAAATGCTAATGGTACCTATATACCTATTCAGAGGAAAATGATGCCCTTGAGAGGTCATTTGTGGTGGTTCAAGGTGTTATTCTTGGCCCTAGAAGCTTAAAAGATTCCTTTAGGGTCTAACTCACGGGTTTGTTCCCCTGACCATATCTAGGGTCCATAGCCTCATACTTAATGTTAAGAAAATCATAATGTTGACTATCCCCATTTAAAGAGGAAGGATACCCTATAAAAGTCCTTTGTCATGGTTCAACATGTTTTTTTTACCTCTAGATTCCTAAAATCTTCCTTTAGGATCTAAGGGGTCTCCACCCCTTCTGATAGAACTAGGGTCAACACCCTATCATGGAACATATAGTGGCACTATGTTGCTGGGATTTTGTTGTCATATATTCAGTTTGAGGCAGTCTCGCTACCTGAAAAACCTGCACTTGCCCACATATCATAACAATGCATTTGAACCAACATAATTTCACATACGAAGATTCATACCATACTATTTCTAGCTCGATTTTCATGACATTAACCTCTTTATTATCATTATCCTTTGGCCATTTCATAGCCCATTAACCTGCATATTAGTTATAGCACAAACACACACATATCCATACAAATTATAATGTAAAAACGTTTAACCATATCATTAACTCGGTATCCATGTACCAACATCTTTAAATTTCAAAAATTTCAAGATAGAAATAGGTTGCATAATATCCATCATAAATCACATAACAATAAACATTCATAGTATTTACATTCATATAGGTCCATATGTCCAAAATTTAAAGTGTCAAGTAATCAATGTTCCACAGTTCATATGCAAATAAAGATATGACTATGCCATAAGTAATTATAGTTGTCTAAGTTAAATGGGTCATTACATACACCCGTCCTTCAGGAAACATAGTCCCAAGGTGGTCAAAAAAATGAGGGATGATCTTGTCGTAAAGTCTTTGCATCCTCCCAAGTAGAAGATCCTAAGATATATTTGTCCCACTAGACCTTAACTTGGTCTACCAAATGATTCATGAGCTATTGGACCCTACGATTCAATATGTGTAATGGCTCAACCATGATAGTTCTCGCGTCCGAGATCTGCAATTCCTTCCAATTTATTTTGTGAGATTTGTCAACAACATAATTATGTAGAACATATAAATGAAAAACATCATGAGTTTTATGTAAGTGGGATGGTAGTATGAGGTGATATGCAATGGGTTCAATTCTCTCTTGGATTTTAAACGGTCCTATAAATCGAGGCGAAAAATTTGTCCCTTTCCCAAAACGAATGGTACTCTTATTAGGCTTAATACAAATGAAAACCTGATCTTCCACTTTATAACTTTGGTCAATCCTATGTGCATCAACGTAACTTTTCTGTTTATCATGAGCCTCCTTTAATCATTGTCTAATCTGAATCACTTGTTCCTCCATCTCTTGAATCAGTTCTGGCCCTACTGTCACTTGGTCTTCTAGAATTTCCCAACTCAATGTTGTCCTGGATGACCTTCCATACAAATATTCATAGAGCGACATTCCAATTGAGCTGTGGAAACTGTTATTGTAGGCGAAGTCTACCGAAGGTAGGTGCTTCTCCCAATGGGTTTTATTATCCATAACATACATCCTAAACATGTCTTCCATCACCTGATTTACTCTTTCAATTTTCCCATCCATTTCAAGGTGATATGTTGTGCTCAAGTTCAACTGAGTCCCTATTGTCGACTGCAACTTGTCCAAAACCTAGATGTGAATCGAGAGTCCCTATCTAAAATGATCTTCTTGGGTAAGCCATGCAAATGAATAACTTCACTTATAAAAATGTGTTCCACATCAGTGACATCACAAGTTTCTTTGACTGCAATAAAATGAGCACTCTTGGTCAACTCATCAACTATAGCAAGAA
>JASDQU010216865.1:0-18294 GCA_032191745.1 Picea mariana | reverse complement strand
TATTCTGATCATGTGTCACCGTATTTATTCTGTCATGTGTTTGCATTTATATGTATTAGGTGATGTTGTTAAATTCTTATTTGTTATTTCCTATTGCACTTCGCCATTCATAGACGTAACGAAGGGGGTCGTTACATGGACCTATGAAAATGGATATGAGGAAGAGTTAGGAGGTTTTCTTTGAAATGAGAAATATATAAAAGTATGAAAAGGAGTGAAAAGTAAAAAGTGAAAAGTGAATGTGGACCAGCTGCGGACTTGCAAACCTGGAGCCCCAAGGATGGTATGTAGCTCCACATCTGTATTGCTTGAATTTGGCTAAGTGTTGGAAGAATAGAGCATGGTAAGTGTTGGGGAAGTATATAAGAAAATGGAAATGAAATATGAAATCAGGGAAAACAATAATGGAAAAATGGAAAAAATGTAAATGAATTACAAGAATGAACTAGAAAATGGAAATGAATATAGAAAATGGAAAATGGAAATAGGGTAAAAAGGAAATAGGAAAAGTAAAATGGAAAATGGAAAATGGAAAATGGAAATGGAAATGTAAAATGGTAAATGGAAAATGAAAATGGATTATTGAAATAATGTGGAAATGAATTATGAAAATGACTAAGTGGTGATTATTATGAAAATAAACTAAGTGGATAATGAAAATGAAAATAGGCTAAGTCGGGAAATGGTTAAATGTGGAAATGGTTAAGTATGGAGAATAGTGAGGAGGGACAGTAGAGTGGAAAGAAGGGAAAATGAATAATTATGGGACAAGTTCATTATGTGGGTCATGGAAGTGAGAGGTTCATTCTGTAGAATGTGGGACTACAAACCTGTGGACCTAGAGATATATGCAAAAAGGGTGAGGAGGTCTGCATCAAAATGAGAAATACGACTAAGGGAAATGGGGTGAGTGGTCTCGCAAATAATATTAGAATAAGTATGGAATGAAGAACCAAGAAAATGATACTAAGTGTGGTTCCAAGAATCTAATCGAGGTTCCAATAAAATATTAGTTTCGATAAAAATTAGTTGTGTTTCGCATGGAAAAGCGCTCTCTGGGTGATTGAAAAAAAAACTTGATATCTTGAGCATACGAACTCGGATTTTTATTCTGTAAAATGCATGAAGAAGTTGAGGAGGGATAGATAATGAGCATATAATTTTTCAAAAGTTCCTTTTGTTGGAATTATTGATTGTGTGTTGTCATTTATGGCAACATGAGTCAAACATGTATAGTAAAAAGAGAAAAAGGAAGATCACCTTGGGGCAAAGGTAGATCACCTTGGCGAAAAATAAATTTGTGATTATTGTTGATCACGATAGGATAAATAGTGATCCTATGCTCCTAAATATTAGGAGGGGTAGCATTCAGAGAATCCATGTACAAAAGGAGTCATGAAGCATAAGGAATTAAGAGCTTAGGAGGGTTGGCAACTAAAGATCAGTTCATAAAAGAATGCACAAAAAGTTATTAAAATCTCAAGAGAAATAGCAATGAATAGATCAGAGAGAAGAGACCTGAAACCTTCAAGAATCGTAAGGAAACTCTATTACAGTAAAAAAATATGTCAACTTTCTATCAAAATCCCATAGAAATCCTTACAACCATTAGATTGAGCTGAATTCAGATATTGGGAAGGATTAAATCTCAATCGTCAGATCTTGAGTAGTAGCATTATGGACAGTTGGATCAATCCATAATCATAGATCGAGAGGGATTAAATAAGAGCTATCATATTTCGTGGAGGAAATTCAAGTGAGCTATCAACCATTAGATCAGTTTGGGATCTATCATGATCGTTAGATAGAACCAAGTGGAAGGATAGGATAAGCAGACCCAATAAGACACAAAGTCTTAAAACCTATGAAGTCCCAAAGTGAATAAGGGACATCAGATCTGGGAAATGCATGGTGACCATTGGATGGGGATAGGTGGGTCCAATAGTGGTCAACTTCGGAGTTGACCACTTCAGCTAAAAAGATTATGAAACATTTAATTTCACTCAAATTTCGGAGCCCCAAAGTCCTAAAGTGAATGAGGGCCATCAGATATGGGCAATGCATGGTGACTGTTGGATGAGGATAGGCGGGTCCAATGGTGGTCAACTCTGGCACTGAACACTTCGGAAAAAAAGAGTTTGAAACATGTAATTTTACCTGAAGGCCAGAGCCCCAACATCCCAAACTGAATGAGGGTTGTTGATATAGAGTAATCTTCCAAAGGAAAAATACATATGACACTTCAGGAGATCCACGTCAACAATACCATGTTAGCAAGGACACATGGCCCATTAAAATGGTGACAAATGTCAAGGTATAGTTGGCACTTTAGGTATATGAAATTTATGAATCTAGGTGACATGTGGTATCCACTCAGCCAATTCCATGTCAACGGTGACATCAACAAGCCATGTCACTCTAGGATTACTAACTTTGGGAATATATAAGATTCCTTTATCAGCTAATTGTCGAAGATCGAAATCATGAAGAAACACTAAACGTTGATCTACTTCAAGAGGATTCTCAACCATTGATCAAGCATAGTGGAAGAATAGGGTAAAAATGAGGAGTTAACTGACAGCAAGCGGTCAACACAACTTTATGACTTATTCAGTAGGTAAAACCTGCGGAGGGATTGAAATACTTCAGATTTCAAGTAACCTGGAGTCCCAGAGTCAAGAATAGATGAATACACAGAAATCAAGAACTACCTTTCTCCTAAGCCTACAGTCCTAGCTCCTAGACATGTGAAGGTTATTAAGCAGAGAAGTGTTGATATACACTCCAGTGTAATTTGATTCGGGAGAATTGGAAGACTGCAAAGTCCAAAGTCACCAATCACCAAGGTTTCAAAGTGAACGAAAAACCATCCACTCAACCACATATTAAGTCTTGATCATGGATTTGTTTTATTCTCGAGGATAATGTTGAAATTGTTGAACTAGAACCTATTAGGATTTGCATTTGGTCATGGGTTTTGGTCTCATGATAGATGAATAAGGATGAAATAAGAAGAGCTAGGAACAACACTTAAACAGATAAGCATGTGGTTTTTATCCCATGGTCATTTGAACATTGGGTTGAAGGAAGCGCCTCATACAGAATTCATTTCTGTAAAAATGAAAAATATTTATTGTTATTGCACAATTTGTACTTGCCCAAAACCAAAATCAAGTGGATGTAATATTGGCGTAACATGGAGTGACCTATCACTATCACCTTAATAGGAAACCCCTTTCTATTTAGGAGTATGTCACAGTACCCTGAGGGAGACGTCCCTAGTCACCTAAGGGTTTGATATGGCTAAGGTAAAAGGTAAGAAACCCTCCCCCCCATCTCACAAGTCACTCAAGTTTAATGGTTCTTTGTGTCTTATAGAGATCAAGCAGAAAGATAAATAAGGTGTACCTACCCAGAACAAGACAACAATAGAAAAATAATGCAATTTCCAAGTACCATATGATTCTAGTGCTTCATTAGACCATGAAACTCTGAAAAATAAGCAAGCTAATGTAAAAAATGCAGCAGGGTAATTATTTACAAAAGAAATGAATAATTTGTAACAACCACAACAATCATGCCTTAAGAATGCTTGAAAATGAAAAGAAAATATAGATCTTAAGTTGAGAGAATGATAACAACTTGTCAAAAGCAAAGTTGGCAATGTCTAATCAGATTTTAATGGCACTTTTTTAAGATGAATTTGTTGTTGTAAGATGGTTGTATCAATCTTTTGCAACAACAGCAAGTTAGTCAGGGAGTTAGTCTAGTTTAAGGTTAGTGAAAGTTAGTAAATGTTTCAAGGAAAGTTGTTTGAGAGTTGTTTGATCAATCAATCACTACACTGAGTGGACTAGTGCCTTTTAGGGTATAGGGAGTCAACAATAGCAGCAACAGATATTAGAGAAAAATAGCAATGATAGTACTTAGTCAAAGGAGATGGAATGGATAGAGGAGGTTTTGGTAACCCAAGGCCTCAAACATCCAAGTCCTAAAAGAAAATTGGATAGAAAGTAAGGAAACTTAGGCCCTAGTGATTTCTCTTTCCTTAGACAATTTGGAAATAATATATGCAATAGGAAATTAGGGAAAGGCTACTAGAGTGATAACATTTAGGGCTCTAGTAGCTACTTCTAAACAAGGTGCACTTTGAGAAAATTAAACAAGTGGAAAACTATAGAGAGAAAGATAACAAATTATGTTTCTCTCCTAGGGTTTTAAGAAAGCAATTTCATAATCTTTAACATGAACCAAGTAAAATTTACCAAAATTATTCAATAACATAAACAAATTTCATATTTTCTACTTACTTCACCAAGAATAATCAAGCCAAACCCTAGTTGAAGATCTTCCACAATGAAAAATAGCCAAAATACACCAAAATTTTCCTCTCCAAGAAGTTGTGCACCACTTAGTTCACCCAATAACCCTTGAAGAGAGACGAATTTTAGACCACACCCTTTTGTTATGACTCAATTATAATAAAATGTGATTTTTCTCTCTCTATTTATACAGTATCAATGACCTTTAATTAAAATTAGGTCATAAAAAGGTCAACAGCACCAATTTACATTAAAATCCAATTTTTACATAAATGACATTAATTAAACCCTAAAATCATATCCAAGGGTGACATAATGCCCTTCTAGGGTGATGTTGGGCCCCTAGGCAGGAACGTTAGGCCTCAAATGCAAAACGTTTGGCCTCCAAAGGCCCTGAATGTTGCCATACGTGCCAACTAGCACACAATTTCCCTCATAAGTGCAAACCCTAACTCGGAATGATGTCAGGATCATAATGATGATGTCATGTGCCCTCAAGGGTCAATGTCCAGGTGGAAAGGAAAGACCCCCTTGGGTCTAGGTATTTTGGATTTTCCCCGATGCAACTTCCTTCTTTCTTCTTGATGTAATCCCCTAGTGTCTCTCTCCCCATGGTGGGAAAACAACATCCATTTTTGGGATTTCATCCCCATGGAGGTCTGAGCTAATCATTCCCCCATATGTACATGTCCATCGGAAAAAGTCTTGCAACAACAACAAGCACACCCTCCAAGCGTTCATAAGTCACAGGGATCATAGCAATGTCAATCACATCTAATAATCAAATTACCCAAACATGTGCATCAAACCCCCCTTTACCAAGACAAATACTCAAAGACGTTATGTAGTTTAACAAGTCAGGTTTGGAGAGGGTCTCAGGATGTCCTATTTTCCTAATCCTCCTTAAGTTCGGGTTTTTCCCAGGTGAGACCCAATCTAGGTCATGTAAGTGTGTCTGAGGTCACATGGGAATTGTTTGGGCATAGGGTGCAGTGATGACAGGGAAATGTAGGTCTTGCATGTGGGTGCCACTGTAGAGGGAGAGTTGCACATTATCATGGATTCCATTGTTTCCTAGCCCATTTAATTCATTTTATTCTTAGTCTTATTTATTTTTATTTTTTTCTTCAAGGGAAGATATGAGGGACATTGTCCTAGCTTGGTGATCAGAGGTGACAATGTTACCCACAAGCATTTCACGGAGATTAGAAGGTTGGCTCGTGATGAGACCCCCTTTCTCTTGGCTATGCCACTAAGAGCCACTACCCTGGTTTGGTGACCATATATATGGTAGTTTCATACCACTACATGCCCATGGTCCTAACAATTCGGTTCATGATGAGACCTCCCATCCACCAACTAATACCTTGAGTGTTTATTTATCTCACGAGTTCCCTTTTCTTACTGAGAAGCCTTTTACTTATTTCTCAGGAATCCCTGGGCAAATCATATCAAAGGTTTCATTTTTTATTTTAACTCTTGCCATCTACTTTTACCCTCTGGGCCTTTATCCCCTTCTTCCCACAAGGCAAGGTACAACCATTCCTAGTGTGGAAAACCCAATTTTCGAACAAAGGTAGGGAGGGGAATGAGAGGAGTAAGGATGGAAAGTGGTAATTATGGAGGGAATGGACGATGATATTTCCTACACCCACCCAGTGGAAACCCATCCTAAGGAAGATCAACTTACTAGGGCATCATGTCACCCTCCCAGGTATGAGAAAGTTAAAGAGCATAATTTCCAAGCAAACATTATGAAATGAAGCAGAATTTAGTGCAACATATTCAAGTTCTTCATTAATCAGAGTGACACATACCATGATACCCAGACTCATTACCTCATGGAGAAAGACTCACTGCTACTTTAGGACTAGGATGGTGGGATGGATAATGTTGTTGCTGATAGATGGGTTGCAATGAAGAAAATATGGGCCCTCTAGGGCCATTCTCAAGTCATCTGGCTCTCGACACTCCATGTCTAGGACCTGTGGGCCTCGAGACATGATCTCCTTATATATCCCTAGGATAGGGGATAACATATGGCTTCAACTCAAGGACATGTGCTCATTGTAGAGTACATGAGAACCTCAACATCTCTGGTATGACTTGTATCTGCGAGATCTCAATAAAATGCATCAGTAATATTCAGGGTAGTGATATCACCCCTTTCGCATATATTATATAATGGAATGAAAGTAAGCATGCATATGTACATAATGAAATGATAAAAAAATGAAACTACACTAGCATGATATGTAGATGGTATATACAATGAATGAAAATTCCTACCTAACTTACCTATACTTAACTATGAAGTCAATTATTTGCCTCATGATGGGGTTTAAGGAAGTGTCCACTAACCGACAATGGATGTTTACTTCCTTCCAATGTGTATAGATAGTATGAATCATCGGCTGACTTCATTCTAATTCTGAAAGGTCCAAGCCAAAATTGTGCATTCCCTTTAACATTAGTAGGCTCTCCTTTCTTTGTGTCCCACATCCAGACCATATCTCCCTCTTGATACTCCTTTGCTTGAAACTTAGTTGTTTCTTGTATAACTCTAGTATATTGTTTTGAGGGAGGAGGGTGGGATTCAACTATAAGGACTTCTTGTTGGCTTGGTCTGATCAATATTTCATCATCCCCTTTCTTTAGTAACTTGACAGCTCCAACTTCCTTGTCCTTGTATTTATCTAGGAGATGTTGATACTCTTCCTTCTTTGGAAATTGTATCTCATCAAAATATTCCTCTGAAGTGAAAGGAAAAGCCTTTGGAGAAAATATAGGAAGGTTTTTCTTGATCGGCTCATGTGTCACACTAACTTCAGAATCATTGTCAATTTCTTGCACATGGACCTTGGCCATTGGCATATTTGGAAGGTTCTCTATTGTCCCATTATTCATAAGTACATTGATGTAAGTTAGGTCCATCTCCAATGTACCTCCCAACATTGTAGAAAACTTCCTGGAAAAAATCATTCCCCATTCATCAAGGACATCCACCACCACAATATAAATATGGATTATTCTCTTGGGATATTTACCAAGGTGTACTTCAACATTCTCAACTACCCCATGAGTGGTTATGGCCCTAGATTCAAAACCGCATACATTCCTATAAGGTCATGTGGCCTTTAGGCCTAGTCTCTCCATGACTCTCAAAGACATCATATTAGCACTTGCTCCTGAATCAAGCATGTAGTCATTAAGACATTTGTTATTCACTAATAATGTCATGAAGATGGGCAGGTGTCCATCATACTGAACCCTAACATGGTCTTCTTGTAACATAATAGGAGGGTCCATTAGCTCATCTGATACTTTGAAAAAAAATTCAAACCTTTCTTTTACGGATGTAACCTTGATAACTTCCTTCAATGGAATGGTCACATGCATATTAGCCAATGCACCCTCAAAGTCAAAATTCAAATCAACCCTGACAATTTTGGGAGGATTTTTAGGAAGAAGTATGTTCATAGGCGGAGATCTTGGTTGTGAAGTTGTAGGTACAGTAGAGAGAGGTTGGTTTATTTGATTTTGTCTAGTATACACTTGAAATTCTTGTTTTTTCAACTTTTATTTCAACTCTTGATCAAGATTATTTATCACCTCCATTATATCCTTCTTGGTTGCTTCCTTCATGCCTTCTTGATGTTCTTCAATTGTGATATTAAGGCAACATTGTGGGGCCTCAGTGGTATGATTAGTAATTTTTAAATGGTCATTTTCACCATTGTATAGGGAACATTCATGCTCCCAATGTGAATCTCTACATTACAAGCACCAAGGATTCTCCTCTACCATGTTTGTGGGAGCTAAAGTATTAGGGATTTCTTGATCATTCTTTGGTTTGAAAACTTGAGTCCCTCTTTGGAATTTCCCTTTATAAGGAGACCTAGGAGATTGTTATTGGGCTCTTTCTAAGTTGACAATACTATTCATCATTAATTCTTGGGTTTTGACCATGCCATATACAGTCAATTGTAGCTTTTCCAAGCTAGAGCCAATATCTAAAGTAGATTCAGCATTACAGACTACTTTGGGTTTATCATCTATTTTGACTCTTGGGGCAAAGAAAGGTTCAACTCTGGATGATGATATATTATCTTCAATCATTGTATCCATCTCTTGAGCTTCTTGGATTTTTTTAGGGGAATTGTCTCTGAGGAGAAATCATATTTGTCCTGTAAAGGCTTTAGTGTAAATAAAGAGAAGGAAATTTCATGAAGGGTGATAGCTCACCGGGATTTGTTCTACCAATCTTTCATGTTTATCATGAATTCCCTAACAATTTCATTCTCCATTTTTGTGATGTTATTCAACCTTATTAGAAGCATATTAGTGTCTTCCTTAACACTCCATCGTTTGAGGAACACTTCCTCTAACTTGTCCATGGATGTAATACTAGCATCAGGGAGACCATTGTACCATCGTCTAGCACCATCATGAAGGGTAGCAGAGAACAATTTCATAGCTAAATATTCATCATCATCACTTATAGGATGAAGTCAAAAAAGGCCCAGAAATTTCTCATATGATCCTCAGTGCTAACTACATCATTACCAGTGAACTTACGCAGCCATTTCTCATACCTAGGGGGAATTTTCCTAGGGTATCCTGGAATGCTTGTCATGTCTAATGGCTTGAATATCTTGGATGACCATTGTTTCTAGTTATTAGCTTTATCTGCATTAACGGTCTGAGTCTGAGCATTATACATTGTATTGGAAGGAAGTTTTCCTCCAAACAATGATTTTACTATAGGAGAATTCCAAGGAGACTTTCTTTTGTAGGACTTGGGAGGATTGGTATACCTCCCTGAATTCAGTGGAGTTGCCAGACAATTTTCTTGAAACTGTCAAAGGAATGAGGGGATCACTATCAGTGGAGTCACTAGGTAAGCTTCGTAAGATAAAGGCTTTTGAGGGGAAGGCTTACCAAAAAAGTGTCATTTGAGGAATATTGATTCGGTATTCCACGGCAACAGTGCCAAAATAATATCGCACAATCTGAACTTTCCCAAAGCCAAAAGCAAGTGGAAGCTATATTGGTGTAACAAGGAGTGACCTATCACTGTCACCTTAATAGGAAACCCCTTTCTATTTAGGAGTATGTCACAGTACCCCATGGGAGACGTCCCTAGTGACCTGAGGGTTTGATAAGGCTAAGGTAAAAGGTAAGAAAGGCCCCCCCTCTCACAGATCACTCTAGTTTAATGGTTCTTTGGGTCTTATAGAGATGAAGAAGAAAGATAGATAATGTGTACCTACCCAAAACAAGACAACAAGAGAAAAAGAATGCAATTTCCAAGTACCATATGATGTTAGTTCTTCATAAGACCATGAACCTCTGAAAAATAAGCAAGTTGATGTAAAAAATGCAGCAAGGTAATTATTTATAATAGAAATGAAAAATTTGTAACAACTGCAACAATTATGCCTTAAGAATTCTTCAAAATGACAAGAAAATATAGCTCTTAAGTTGAGAGAATGATAACAACTTGTCAGAAGAAAAGTTGGCAATGTCTAATCAGCTTTTAATGTCTCTTTTTTAAGATGAATTTGTTTTTGTAAGTTGGTTGTAGCAATATTTTTCAACAACAACAACTTATTCAGGGAGTTAGTCTAGTTTAAGGTTAGTGAAAGTTAGTAAATGTTTCAAGGAAGGTTGTTTGAGAGTTGTTTGATCAATCAATCACTATGGTGAGTGGATTAGTGCCTTTTAGGGTATATGGAGTCAACAATAGCAGCAGCATATCTTAGAAAAAAATAGCAATGATATTACTTAGTCAAAGGAGATGGAATGGATGGAGGAGGTGTTGGTAACCCAAGGCCTCAAACATCCAAGTCCTAAGAGAAAATTGGCTTGAAACTAAGGAAACTTAGGCCCTAGGGATTTCTCTTTCCTTAGACAATTTGGAAATAATACATGCAATAGGAAAATAGGGTAGGGCTATTATAGTGCTATAATTTAGGGATCTAGTAGCTAATTCTAAACAAGATGCACTTTGAGAAAATTAAACAAGTGGAAAACTATAGAGAGAAAGATAACAACTTATGTTTTTGTCCTAGGGTTTTAAGCAAGCAATTTCATAATATTTAACATGAGCCAAGTAAAATTTACCACAAGTATTCAATAACATAAACAAATTGCATATTTTATACTTACTTCACTAAGAATAATCAATCCAAAGCCTAGTTGAAGATCCTCCACAATGAAAAATAGCCAAAATGCACCAAAATTTGCCTCTCCAAGAAGTTGCACACCAATTAGTTCACCCAATAACCCTTAAAGAGGGCTGAATTTCATACCACACTCTTGTGTGATGACTCAATTATGATAAAATGAGAGTTTTATCTCTCTATTTATACAGTATCAATGACCTTTAATTAAAATTAGGTCATAAAAAGGTCGACGGGGCCAATTCACATTAAAATCCATTTTTTACATAAATGACATTAATTAAAACCTAAAATCATATCCAAGGGTGATTTCATTCCCTTCTAGGATGGTGTTAGGCCCCTAGGGTGGAACGTTAGGCCTCAAATGCAGAATGTTTGGCCTTTAAAGGCATTGACTGATGCCACACATGCCAACTATCACACAACTACCATCATAAGTGAAAACCCCTCATAAATGAAAACCCTAACTCTGAATGACGTCAGGGTCATAATGATGATGTCATGTGCCCTTAAGGATCAACGTCCAAGTGAAAAGGTAAGACCCCCTTAGTTCTAGGTATTTCGGAGTGTCCCTAGTGCAACATCCTCTTTCTTCTTGTTTCAAGCCTCTATTGTCTCTCTCCCCATGTTGAGGTCACAGCATCCATCTGAGGGCTTTCATCCTCATGGAGGTCTGAGCTAATCATTCCCCCATATGTATTTGTCCACCAGGAAAAGTACTACAGCAACAACAAGCATGCCCTCCAGGGGTTCATAAGTCACAGGGATCATATCAATTTCAATCACATCTAATAATCAAATTACTCGAACATGTGAATCAAACCCCCCTTTACCCAAACAAATTCTCAAACACGTTATGCAATTTAACAAGTCAGGTTTGGAGAGGGTCTCAAGATGTCCTATTGGAATAATACTCCTTAAGTTTGGGGTGTTTCCCAAGTGAGATCCAATCTAGGTCATGTAAGTGTGTGTGAGGTGACATGGGAAGTTTTTGGGCATAGGGTGCAGTGATAATAGGGAAATGTAGGTCTTTCCTGCGAGTGCCTCTGTAGAGGGTGAGTTGCACCTTATCATGGATGTCATTGTTTCCTAGTTGATTCAATGCCTTTTATTCTTAGTCTTATTTCTTTTTCTTCTGTGCTTCAAGGGAAGAGTTGAGGGACATTGTCCTGGCTTTGTGACCATAGGTGACAGCGTTGCACACAAGCATTTCACAGAGATGAGAAGGTTGGCTCGTGATGAGACCCCCTTTCTCTTGGATATTCCACCAAGAGACACTACCCTGGTTTAGTGACTAGATAGATGGTAGTTTCATACTGCTACATGCCCATGGTCCTAATAGGTCGGCTCATGATGAGACCTCCCATCCACCAGCTAATACCTTGAGTGGTTATTTATCTTGTGGGTTCCTTTTTCTTACTAATAAGCCTTTTACTTCTTTCTAGGGAATCCTTGGGTGAAGCATCTCAAAGGTTTCATTTTGGATTTTAACTCTTTCCAGCTACTTTTACCCTCTAGGCCTTTATCCTCTTCTTCCCACAAGGCAAGGTACAACCCTTCCTAGTGTGGAAAACCCAATGTCTGAAAAAAGGTAGGGGGGGGGATGAGAGGAGTAAGGATGGAAAGTGGTAAGTATGGAGGGAATGGATGATTACCTTTTCTAGACCCACCCAGTGGCAACCCATCCTAAAGGGAGATCAACTTACTAAGGCATCATGTCACCCTCCTAGTTATGAGCAAGTTAAATAGCATAATTTCAAATCAAACATTATGAAATGAAGGAGAATTTAGTGCAACATATTCAAGTGCTTCAATAATCAGAGTGACACATACCATGATACCCGGACTCACTACCTCATGTAGCAAGACTCACTACTACTTTAGGACCAGGCTAGTGGGATGGATATTGTTGTTTTTGATAGATGGGTTGCACTAAAGAAAAGATGTGCCCTCTGGGGCCATGATCAAGTCATTTGGCTCTCGGTACTCCATGTCTAGGACCTGTGGGCCTCGAGACATGATGTCCTTAGTTATCCCTAAGATAGGGGATAACACAACTTAAGGCCCATAGAGTAATTTGATAGAGATTAACACCATAACAATACAAAGAGAAAGTAAAATATCGAATATGATTTGTTGGTGAACTAGGGATGCAGCAGAAGCATGGGAACGATATAATGAGTCGATCCATATCTTTTCTCAACTCATGAGGACAAAATTCAAATCAAGATTAGTATTCTAGTTAAATTGAGAAACTTACACGATAATTAATGAATAAAAGGAAAAGATTATTTATGTTAAAATTAGATGAAGAGGTGCAAGGGTTCATGTCAAAAAGACACAATGGGTCAATCCTATACCTATTTAAATACTATATAAACCAGAAGTGGTGGTGAATCTAAGGGTGTCTTGGTGGATATATGTGTGTGTGTGTGTGTCTGTACACACACACACACACACACACACACACACACACACACACACACACACACACACACACACACACACACACACACACACACACATATAATGTATTGAATGACAGTTCATTCTATTAGGTTGGTGCATGTTTACAAGATGAGTCTTGTTTTGAGGGTTGAATTCCTCACATCTCAATTGGATTTGAGATCAACAAGATGGGTCTTGTTATGAGGGTTGGATTCCTCATTTCTCATTTGGATCTGAGAACCACAAGTTGGGTCTTGTATCAGAGAGTTGGATCTCTCATATTCAGTTGAAGTTGAAGATATTAAAAGATTGATTTTATTTGTATTCATTCAAGTCAAATAAATAAAAGAAAGATATTTTATCTACTTCATACATTTTTTGTTATACATGTTTATGAATTATTAATTGAGCTACATATATCTTATTCAATTAATTCAGTTAATCTATGAAAGTGTGAAAAGTAGTCAAAAGTTCTAGACATTGATTCACCCCCCGCTCTCAGTGTCAGTGTGTGTTTCAACACCTTCTTCGGATATGGAATTTTTTTATTATTCTAAGAGTGGGAAATATAGGTGATCATTTTTATGATCAAAATCTACATGTATGTATGAATGAAGCTAAGGAGTAGGAAGGTATGGACATTTATATGGAAATAGGAAATGATGATTTTTTTGCTACTTTAGAAATTATATTTTATAGAATTCCTCCTAAACAGATGGAAGTACTTGAGTATAATGTCCCTGTTATGGATAATTCAACCTCTCCAAGTTTAAATGTGCACATTCCAACATTCATTTTATACGAAATATTTTTTCTTGGTTTTTTAATAGAATGATGCAGCACAAAGTAGTTGCAATGGAGGATTCTTCCTCTATATATAGCTGGAAGAAAAAGTGTGAAATAAAGGACAAGAATATTCTTGAATGCATGAAGGAGATTGTAGTGTTGCAATCAACAATTGTGCAGCAAGAACAAGAATCAATCAGAACAATAAATAGCCAGGATTGTATTATTGATGGATTAACTAGTGAGGTATCCAAAATTAAAGAGAAATATCTGAGGGATATTGATATTCTCAAGGAAATGTTCAAATATAGTAAGGTTAAAGATGAAAACACTATTAGAAAACTTCAAGAGGAGTTGAGAAGTATACAAGAAGTTTTGGATATAAATCCATTATAAATTGTACATACTTTGGCTGAGGATGAATTAAATAATAAGTTGAAGGAAAAAGATAAATTAATTGAATATTTAAAGTTTGAATTTGAAAATAAATTGAAAGAGGAGCAAGAGAAGCATGAGTTACAGGTTGCAAAATATAACAAAACGGTGACCATATTGAGGAAAACATTTGATATGCAAGCTAATAAGTGGAAAGAGAGATATTTTGAATGTACTAGGGTAGCATTAAAGATTAGAGAACTTGAATAGGAAAAACAAAGGCATAGTTAAGAAGATGGCAATGGTAAATCAAAATAGAAAGAAAAATAAAGTTATAGTGAAGGTGGTAAGGTTGAAGGTATGGGTAAGGGTAAAGGTAAAAGTTACAAAAATCCAACAAAACAAATGCCTTCAATTAACTTGGAGAATTCCCTACAAACATGAGAGAAGAGGTTTCAAGAAGATTTTTCATCCAAGAGTGTTGTAGGTGATCTTTATGCCTCAACACCAATTATTGAATCATTGAAGGAGAAACTAGCCGAGAGAGAGGAAAAGTTTACAGAGCTCAAAAACTAACTCTTGCAAAGCCAAAAATCACACCATTTGGGATGTGACATGGAGATACAAAACTTGAAATCTTAGATTTCTTATTTATAGCGACAATTACAGAGGCCCAAAGTTGAGGCGATAACAATTTTGTCTACTGCATCTGAGAAACAATTGAGGGAACAACAACTTGAGAAGGAAGTATAAAAACTCAAGCGTCATTTGGTTGAAGTTCAATCCCAACTAAAATCACAAAACGAATATTGATGGGTGTTATACATGCACTAAATCCCTCAATTAAATTGTCAACCCGAGGTAAGTAAACTTAGAGTTGTAGCACTATATATGTCAAGGAAGAAAATCTAGAGGAAGTATGATCTAACTAAGGAGATGGTATATCTAAAGGTTAATCTACTTAAGAAAAGACTATCAATGAGCAAACCCTATCAAATAACTTGAACTATTTACCCTAAGCAACTTTTAAACAATGGATCGATGGATTGTTCCTACAGAAGAATATCAAAACCCTACTTTGAACAAGTTAACCTAGTTAATATAATGAGCAAAAGCAAGTAATCTATTCAATCTATTCAATTTAATGAGCATCAACAAGTAATAAAGTAAGCAATTAAACAACTAACTTATTCAGCAAGTAAACCTATCAAAATTATTCAGCAAGTAAACTCTATTCTTAAGACAAAACTCGTAATCATTTCTACTCTGCAAAGGGAAGTGTTAACCTACTTTAATCAAAAGCATCATGACAATATTCAGAGATTAATCAAAAATTATTCTTAATATACAATGACAAGAAACTTAAAATATGATGATTATGTTTTTGGTGCCTTATGACATCACGATGGCATCTAACGATTAGTGTTACACCTCAACTTCCGATGATTTGGATTCAGTAGTTGACCTGGTGATCTCTTCGGTAGGGCTATTGGAGCCTGATCTCCTTACCCCTGACAAGACCCTCGACATGTATTCCTTCCAGAGTGATTTTCTTCCATCCAGTGAAGATCTCTTGGAATCCATGACTGAGTTTTGTCCCTTGACATGGTGTCCTTCTAGAGTGTTATTCTCTTGGAAGCCATGATCAAGAAGAGTCCACGAGCATACTTTTTCTCTCTTTGGCAAGCTCGTTAAAATATGAAACAGAGGTTACGAGCATAGTTTTTCCTCTCTGTAGCAAGCTCGTTAAAAAATGAAACAACAATCTGGGGATTGAACCCAGAGCCCTGAGCATAGTTCTTTTTTTGTGTCAAGCTCATTAAAAAATGAAACAGTCACCTCTCTTGAACCTTCATTTCATCCACCCTTATCATTTTTCTCCATCTAGTAGAGAAATTGGTGACAAACTCAATGTCGGTGAATGAATTGAAGCTTGGAGGGAATGTCTTCAGCCTTTGATGATCATTCTGGAGTTAAGCCACTAGCTTTCAAGTTGGGGGCATACCTAGCTTAGTCTTTGTTCTTTCTCGTGCTCATAAATACATGAGAATGCATCCAGGTAAACTTTTGTCTCTTTTTCAGACCTACATGGATATATGAAAAAGGAACCCCCTGGAGTCACCTTTGAGCTCTTTTCATACTCTCTAAACATGAAAAGATTACCGAGTGATCTTGCTTCCTTTCCCACTCGTTAAAAGGTTTGAAAGGGCGTCTTTCGAGTGATAATTTATCTATTTTTCAGCCTCGCGAGACTAATATTACGAAAAAGGATAACATTGGAGTCATCTTTAAGTTGTTTTCAAACTCTCTAAATATGAAAAACCACGATTTTACCTTCTCTGGACTCATTAAACAATCATACATTGAAGGGCCCATATGGGATCGAACCCTTACTTCTTCCATTTCATTAAACAAAGGAAGAAGGACTTACCGAAGGTGAGTCATATCGAGCATGTGTTACCCTCCTCGAGCTCGTTAAATTAAAAAAGAGGTACTCATCTATCTGGATGGGGGGGGAAATTGAAAGAAGCAAGCCGAGCAGTTTTTTGAGAACACTACCAATAGCTCTTACGGTCGCCCTTGAACACGACACTTTTTCTTTGCACACATTTTAATCCACTGAACCAATCCTCTGAGTTTCTTTTACTCCTTTGGGTCACCTGACGAAAGTCACAACATCCACTGCATCATCAAGATTTGGTCCATGTCAAGTTTTTGTTGATGTGCCTCAGTGTTCAAAGGAAGTATCTGCCTCGAGAGTCAGCCATCAAAAATATCTTGTTTAAATACTTGTGTCAGTCCATGTTCATTTGATCTACCAATCACATCTCTTTGTCAGTTTTGTGTCATTGATGGGGGATACATCAAGGCCGTCCTTCGATGAGTCTATTCCTATCAACTTCAACACATTATCCAGGAACTAGACTTAGAAACCAGTTAGTACCTTGGGACCTGCATGCCTCAATGGCAGGCCTCCTCATGTCCGACAGTGGGTTTACCTCATTGACCTCTGATCGGATGATTCCATGGATGTTCGACTTCAGCTCATCCATTCACATTCATTGGAATGTACTAGAGTACCTTGGGAATCATTGACATCAATGGTGATTTCCCTCGCGCTTGTTAACAGTTTACATCATTGACCGGTAATCAAGTGATTTCTTCCATGTTCGACATCACGGCATATATTCACATGGTTAGATTTGTACTACATCGAGATTGGTAAGAAGACCCTGGGTTGAGTTTTCACTCTTATGTATACTTTTCCCAGGTTGTGAAGGAGCTCTTTTGAACTATGACACATATATTGTTACATAGATCCACTTTGTATTGGTCGTGGCTATGTCTTGTAATCTCGTAGATCCATTGTGTATTGTGTGTGGCTACGATCAGTTTAGGTCATAAGGAGTATAGATCCACATTGTATCTGTAGTGGCTATAACATTTTGTCAATATAATTTTGGATCCGCAGTGTATTTTATGGCGGCCATACCTAAAAAGTCTTTATCACTCAAGCATAGGTATTCATGCCTTGGGTTTTGAAACATGTCATAATATGTGTTTGATGGTTGTGTGCAGCTTTTTCTAGTTTCTTTGCATCCATACCCTTTCTTGAAAAAGTCTACAAGGTACTTCAGTCATCATCGTCTTCTAACTTCATACTTTGGGGGGAAATCGGTTACACCTCAAAATTACTCACTTCGATAGTGTCGCAACTGTCGTCATTACAAGTGTTGTAAGTGTTGCATCTTGTCTGCAAGTGTCACATCTTGACTATAAGTGTTGCAAATGTCAAAAACAACATGCTTCCATCTTGCCTTTTTTGTTCCCATAATGACATCATGAAGACACTTAAGACACCTCAAAATATAGGTTGGAAGAAGGAAAATCACTTGGCAAGAAGTACAAGCCCTTTGCCATTGGAAAAGCCACTCAAAAAATGAATTTTGGAGAGGATCACTCCCCTACCCACTATCAGGGAGTGATGGTGCTCATTGAGCCTCTTTGGGGGAGTGCTTGAGTGCCCTGTGCACCCTTATGGGGGAGCGCTACCCTCTTTTTAGCAAATTTTGGTTTGTTGAGTCGAATTAGGGAAGAATCCCTCAAATCTTGAAGGTAGTTGGATTCGAATAGATGGTCAAGGCATGATCTTAGGGGAGATCCTCAACTGAAGGAGA
>JASDQU010216864.1:18085-28799 GCA_032191745.1 Picea mariana | reverse complement strand
GATTGTGATGATGAATCCTTAAAGAAACCAATTGCATTGCCCCTATCAGAATTTTTCTTTCAGCGGTGTAATGAAATGAATCAACCTACATATCATAGTTACAAAGAAGAAAGTGTTGAATTAGTTGAAGGAAATTCTTTACCTTTATGCTTTTCTTCATTCAAGTTGTTGAAAGAAAATCCTAAGATCATCATTGAGGAGAGTAAATCTGTGTCTATGAAAAACCATGCCAAACTTATGAAGCAGAAGGACAAGGTATCGCAATACTCTTTTCATATGCCTGAAAATCCTATCACTTGTGCTGAAATACAACCATTTGTTGGGGATAAAATCGAAGATGGTTTCAAATCGGGTAAGACAAGCCTACCATTATGTTTTGATTCCTTTGAATTATTGAAGGGAAATATTTGTAGTATCTCAGGTTAGGAATCCTCCAATCTTGAGCGGAGTGGTGATGATAATATTATGAACGATCACATAAAGGGTCATGTTAGCTCAAATTTGCAGTCTATGTTCAACTATCAGCCTGAAAAGGAAGAAGAAGTTGCTCCATAAAGTATTGTTGAAGGTCATTTTCTCTCTCTCGCAATCAATATAGGTTCTCAACATGAAAAGGTGTTTCAAATTATTTTATCTTTCCTTGAGAATGATGTCGTGGTTCAATTTTTAAACAACATAGACATGGATGAAGATTCTGAAACTGCATCTATGGAAGTCTCCAACAATTAAAAAACAAATGACATAGATTTTTGGGAAAGAAACGAAGCAGTATATGCCACTTTTCCATTAGAAATACAAAAATATAGTAAAAGGGAAGTGGTTTTATATGAGTCATTTAAAAATTAGGGTTTTGAAAATTCATCTATGGGAATTATAGACTCTGAAATAATGCGCGCTGTCGGTTTTTCACATTTTCTAGAAGATTATGAGCAAGAACTTATTTCAATTAATTCGTTTGAAGGTCAAAATGGTGGTCCTCAAACAAATTCCTAGAAATTCAATGAAACCAAAGCAGAGTTGTTTGATGAACAGGAGGATAGCCTTGATGCATATTATATGGCTGTCATATTTGAAGATGCGCAAGAATATATGAATATTATTGTTGATATGCATGGACAAGTAGACAAACCTATTGTTTCCATTTCATTTGAAAATGTTCTCAGAACATAAGAAATAGGGAAAAAACAACTAACACTAATGAAAGATGCTTTCCTTTTAGTTTTTTCTCACCAAGGAGAAATGATTTTTCATGGTTTTCAAGATCTGGTGGCCATCCTATTATAGTCTTCAGTGAAGGATGAATTTGTTTCATTCATAAGCTCATATTTTGGATTCAATTTATTTTTTCAGCTGCCATCTTTTACATTTTTCTACCATCTTAAGAAAAATGTGAACAAAGGAAAATCAGGAAGCCAATTGCTTGATTGGATGCATTGGCACTTTAGCATCACTTGATTGAGTGGCCATCCCAACAGTTTTAGGGTAGGTAGGGATGCGAAAATAATCTTGTCGATCAAGCATTTTCCAGTTTGAGTTTTTTAGCACTAAATATAGTCAGTTTTCAATAATGTACTTAGGCATCCTGCATGCAGTTGGAATCAGTGCATAGAGATTGGTAGGAGTAGGTTACATACATGTTTTGGGTACAACCCAATGGATCAGGCACCGGGTCTACGATTTCTTTTCTACCTCGCTAGGAGGATAACATACCTAGTTGGAGCCAATGTTATCACCTTAACAATTTTTATATCGGTATCTAAAAATTTCTGAGGTTCAGAAAGACACTATACCACAGTAGAGGCATGATACTTTAGGGCACTCTGCTATATCCTGTGGCATATGAAAGAATATAGCGGAGGCGGGAATGGAGTATCTTGGCAAACCGTCGATCTTGAAGAATCTCAGATCCACGGTGGAGGCCCACATCGGACCAACAAATAGCATGGAACTTAGCATCACAAAGGCAGACTGGGGAAAACCACTCTGGTTTTGATGGGGAACGCGTGGCACTCTTACACACGCATTGGGGAAGACAACAGATTGCCCAAAACCACTTTTCCTATGGCCCTGATGTCACGTGGTTCAAAATGTCGTATCAATAACTCACGGGAAGAATGGCGGCTGGTCAGATCACCTCACATCATCGATCTAGGTACTTCCCTAGATGACGTACCAAAAGGACACTATCACATAAATAACTCGAGGCTCATCATTCAAAGTGGATTGATGAAGCGTGGCACACCAGTGTACTGTGACTGTAATTCATGATCAAAGTACAAAAATACATCAAATCTTAGATATGAGATCATTTTATCCTATTTTGGGAAATTTCCATCTTATGCGTAAGAAAAACAAGCTCGACCTTTTTTCCTAAAATTCTGTAAATTCAAAGGGTGGCCAAATCAAGGTCTCTACAAAGTCTGAAAGGTATGGATAATACCCATCAAATAGTGTCTAGCGTGACTGGGTTCTCAACTAATGTACCAAGCAGGTCAATAAGTAAGGATGAAAGATGGGTCTTGCAAATACTGGCGACTAAATTTCATACCAAACCTGAAACTAAGACAGAGTCGAGAGTCAAATTAAACCCCGTTATAAGGGATATCATCATAAATGAACACGCAAACAATGCCTACCACCCAACCGCAAAGAAGAAGAGGAGAAAAAGGTGGAGGATAGAGGCCAAAACCAAGATGATAGAAAGCGTCGAGGAAAATCCCTATTGTTGGAGTACCCTAGAGGAGGAAATCGCCAAGATGAGGTGAATCCTTAGGTAAAAGTTTGGTGTATTTCAAAAAGTTTTGGACAGATATCTGCTTAAGAAAAGGGAGTCCTGATATGACAGACCATTTACTAATGGTCCCTTTAAATAATACAACTATTATTCCTTTTTGTAACTTGTATCTGTTTTTAGAATTATTCCATGTGGTGGGATCAGCTTGTGGAGGTGCAACACATTAAAGAGAAAAAATTTACATGGAGGGAATTCAAGAAGTATTTTGAAAAGAAATATTTGAGTAAGAGATGCTATGATAATAAAATGAAAGAGTTCTTTGAACTAAATCTTGGGAGTATGACCATAGATGAATATGAAAGAAAGTTTTTAGAACTACTAGAGTATGTTTCTTTCTTCAAGGATGATATAGTTAAGATTCAGAGGTATTTGAGTGGATTGCCATCATTCATCAATGAGAAAATACAATATGATGATCCCAAAACATTGGAGGAGACCATAAGGTGATCTAAATGACTATATGATCAACATAAATCAAGGACATCTTTCCAAAAATCTCGGGAAGACAAAACAAAATTCAAGATGGATAAGAGGAAGAAGGGAACTAAGACACCATTCTTCAGAAATAATCCTTAGGGACAACCAACTTCCAGAGAACCCCAAATTATGGAGACAGGGGGTCAAAGGCCAAAGAAACCACCTATTCAATGTTGGGGTTGTAAAGGATATCATATGTTTAGATATTTTCCTCATAGAGGTGAAAAAGTGAGGACTGTTCAGAATGTACAACAAGTTGAAACATTGGAAGACATGGGAAAAAGTGTACCAAGGATCTATGTAGCCCTAGACAACAAGAAAGAAGAGTATCAATCACATATGATTGAAGTGTAAGGTATGATCAACAACCAAAACATTGTTATTTTAATTGATTTAGGTTCTAGTCATAGTTATATAAATCCTAAGATGGTGGAAAGTTTGCATTTTCCAAGAAGCAAGCATGGAAAATATTGGTTGGTGCAGCTGGCTACCGGAGCCAAAAGAAAAGTTAAAGAGATGGTTAATTCATGTCTTATGTACATGAATGGACTGAACACCAGGGCATATTTGAACATCTTGCATTTAGGTTCCTATGACTGTCTAATTGGGATGGATTGGTTGGAACAACAACATGCTATCCTAAATTGTCATAACAAGGAATTTACTTTCTTGGATGAGGAAGGGAACCTAAGGACAGTGCAGGGAATTTCTAGGGCAGTAACCATCAGAGAAATTTCAGCATTGCAACTGAAGAAATGTTATAGAAAAGCATGTCAAATATTTGCATCTCATATGGAAGAGACACCTAAAGATAAGGTGTCAAATATTGGACATTATGCAGTCCTAAAAGAGTTTGAATATGTGTTTATGGTAATACCAAGATTACCCCTAAAAGAGACATTGATTTCTCCATTAATTTGATGCCTGGAGTAGTTCCAGTATCCAAGAATCCATACATGATGAGTGCACTAGAATTGAAGGAGTTGAAAATGCAACTTGAAGAGATCTTGAAGAAGGGGTATATACACCCAAATGTGTCACCTTGGGGTGCCCTAGTTTTATTTGTGAAGAAAAAGGATGGAACATTGAGACTATGCATTGAATTTAGGCAGTTGAACAAGGTAACTATAAAGAATACGTATCCTTTTCCAAGGATTGATGACCTCTTTGATCAGTTGAAATATGCAAAAATATTCTCCAAGATTGAATCAGGTTAGGTTATCATCAAGTAATAATTAAAGAAGAAGACGTCAACAAGACTGCTTTCAGAACAAGGTGTGGTCATTATGAGTTCATAGTGGTGCCATTTGGGTTATCAAATGTACCAATTGTCTTCATGTGTTTAATGACTGGTATTTTCATAGAATAGCTAGATAAGTTTGTCATTCTATTTCTAGATGACATTCTTATATATTCTAAGTCAAAGGAAGAACATGAACAACACTTGAGGATGGTATTACAAGTATTAAGGGAGCATCGGTTGTATGAAAAATTGAGCAAGTGCTCATTTTATCAGAAGAAAATTCATTATTTGGGACATATCATTTCAGAGGAAGGGATAACATTGGATATTTAGAAGATATAAGCCACTAGAGGATGGTTGTTGGCACAGGGGCAGACCCAGGGTTCAACTCTAACAACTCACCAACAAGACCTAACTACTGGCCCTTTCGGAAACACCTGCGAAGTAGATGCAGTCTCACTCGAAGTAACAATAGGGGGTTCCAAGACATAGGTGTTTGCAACCATAAGGGATCAAAAGTGGATCTAGAACAATAACACACGTCAACTAGATATTATCTACCAACTTAAACCTAATTCACACAATCATATCTTAGATCTAGCTCAACAATGTAATAATAGACTAACAGAAGCAAAGGATACAACATTAACCATAGAAGACAACAAGATATACGTGGTTCACCCTCTCCCTAGGGATACGTCCACAAAACTGCGTTTCTTGATATATTATGTGAAAACATACAGTTCTATCTATGCACTTATCTTGCAGATCTCTCTCTCTTTCTCTCTTCTATATCCCTCCCTGTGTACCTAGCTATAGGATTGAGCTTCGCACCCAGCTGAAGATCTTACAATACAAGAATGCTCTCACACACAACACTTCTCTCTCGTACAATAATAATCACTCTATATCACAAAACAACTCTAGCCAACCCTCCCTGCTCCTTTAGACCTTTATTTATACATTACAATGACTCTCAGACAACTTTAGGCCGAACCCTAGGTGTCAAAACCCTAAATACCAAAACCCTAGGAGTCTAAAACCCTAGGTCAACTTGACCCACATTTTTAGGGCTTCGCTACCCTATCTTTCATTCTTTCCCGCGAGGTGCTCCAAAGCATCTGTTGTTGGATTTTTCTATTTACTGAGTTGTCCATGATCCATCTTCCTTGCTTATCTGTCTTCCTCAATATTCTCATTCAACTACTTGATTTATCTTACTTCACTCCTTATTTTCTGCTTCTTTGACCACTTTGACCCATTCTCAGTTAATGTGCCTTCCACACAATTTGAACTTCATCTTTTCTTTTTGATTTCTTCCTTAATCCGTAATCAAGGGCCAACAGACCCCCAACACTCACCTGTGACTCGTCCTGAGTCACTGGAAGACTGGACCTTTCTGTGTCACTTCAACTTACTTTCTGCTCTGTTCATTCCCATTGTGTGCAAACTATCTTTCCTGTGTCTGGTACCCAGTTTAAACTGCACCTAGTACCTAGACCCTTCTACTTATGCTTTGACTGAGAGCTGCAATGCATCTGGTTGTCATAGTACAATTTCAACCGGCTCCCATTCACTAAACCTTCCTTCCATTCTTCATTCAAAGTATTCAACTGCGCAACTCCTCCTTCTGCAACATAGGCAACCTCATATGGCCCAAGACAATGTGTCCTGAACTTCCCTGGATGCTTCATGAACTTTTTGTCATATACCAATACCAGATCTCCCTGCTTGAATGATTTCATCTTGATGTGTCTGTCATGGTAGGCCTTTTATCGTTCCTTCTGTACCTGCTAATGAAATCCCATAATAAATCTGTCTTCCTCTAGTTCCACCAATTACGTGAACTTGTTTTGAACAATGCCAGTGTCATCCATATATGTGAATTCTTCAATTCTTAAGCTAGGAACCAAATATTCCATAGGTTCTACTGCTTATAGCCCATAAACCAACTTAAATGGAGTCAGCATTGTCAGCTTCTTGCAAGTGGTTCTGTAAGCCCAAAACATTGTTGGTACTCTCAAATCCCAATCATCTCTATTCACACTGCAAATCTTTGTCAACGCGATCTCCAAGATCTTATTGAAAGCTTCGACTATCCCATTCGCTTGCGGATGGTATGGATTTCTCTTCTGATGCTGAACTTCAAATTCCTAATTCAAGGCCTTAATAGTCTTATTAATAAAATGTGTTCCTTGATCACTCATAAGGATCTTCGGGCATCCAAATTTGGTTATGATATCATCAAATATGAACCACGTAGTTGTAGTTGCACTATAGTCCTTAACTACTCTTGCTTCTGCCCATCTTTTCAAATACTCTATCGCAATGATGATGTATCGAGCTCCTGTGTGCTTTCCTAGTGGGTTGATAGGTCCCACAAAATAAATTTCCCATTTCTCAAATGCATGTAAGGTTAGCTGTGGTGCTAAAGGCATCTCATCTCTTTTGGAAGGTTTTCCCACTCTTTGGCATACATCACAGGCTTTGTAGTATTTCTTTGCATCTTTGTGTACAGTGGGCCACTAGAGGCCAGCTCTAAGAACCTTCTGCGCTATTTCTTTTCCTACATAATGTCCTCCTATGATGCCTTCATGTGCTTCTTCCAGAATCAGTGGTCTCTTTACCTCCATAACACATCTCCTCAAGATCTCATCAGGTCCCATCTTATATAGTTGTCCAACTATAAGTGAAAAATTTGCAGCACGAACTACCAACTGTTTCTTTTGCAAGACTGTATATTCTCGAGGTACCATTCCTATTGACAGGAACTAAACTATCTCAACGAAGTGATCATCAAATTTTCTGTTGGCCAACAACTGTGCATCTAGTATTTTATCCTCTAGACTAGTAGGTTCCTCTCCATGTTATAACTTGGATAAGTGGTTAGGTCCCTTGTTCATTCTCCTTGGCTTGACCACAATCTCAAAATCATATTCTTGGAATAACAGTAGCCATCTGCATATTGTTATCCCCAACACTGTCTTGTTAACTAGGTATTTCAACATAGAGTTATCAGTGAACATCTTAAAATATCTACCCAACAAGTAGTGTTGAAACTTATGCAACGTGTACACCATGATTAACCCTTCTCTTTCAGTGCTAGTGTAATTTATCTCAGCTCTAGAGAGATTCCTGCTAGCAAAGGCTAATGGATGGTCAATATATCCTACTTCTGGTTGTGCTAACACTGCTCCTAATGCAATATATGACACATCGACATGCACATGGAATTCCTTGCTCCAATCTGGGAAAACCAGAATAGGCGCATTATCCATTTTATGTTTTAGTGTGTTGAAGCTCTGCTGACATTCCTCTGACCATTGAAATTGACAATCTTTATTTAACATCTTCTCCATGGATGTTGTTATCTATGCATAACCCTTGATGAACTTCCTGTAGTATCCAGTATGTCCCAACACAGTGCGTAGTTGTCTAACCAAAGTAGGAGGGGGTAGATCAACAATGATGGCTATTTTGGTAGGATTTACCAGCAATCCCTGCTTACATACAATATGGCCTAGAAACACTCCAAAGGGTGAAAATAAGATACACTTCTTCAGGTTCAAGGAAATATGACATTGCCTACACTTATTCAACATTAGTATTAAACATTCAATATGATTTTGCAATAATCTAAAAACATTACAATCATCAAAATATGATTCCAAAAATTTATGTAAAAATTCCTTGAATGGTTTGAACACCACCCTAGAAAAGATGGTTGGTGCATTCTTCAATCCGAAAGGCATCACTGTGTACTGGAAAGAAATCCATTCCATTGCAAATCTAGTCTTATGGCAATCTTCCTTAGCAATCCTAATCTGGTGATAACCTGAAAATCCATCTGTGAAAGAGTAAATTTCTTTTCCTCCTACATTATCTAACACTTCACCAGTAAACGGTGTAGGGAATGGATCATGTAAACATGCATCGTTCAGCTTTCTCAAGTCTACACAGATTCTGATCTCTCCTATCTTCTTATCTTGGAACACCATAGGGCTAATCCATTCTGAATCTTCAACAGGTTCTATGATTCCTGCTTCCAACATTCTATCTAATTCAATCTTGACTTTCTTCTTATATTTGGGAATCAATCTGTAGGTTCGCTGCTTGACTGGACTTGCATATGGTCTCAAGGGTATCTTCATTTCTCCCATGGGCCCTTTAATTCCCTTCATGGAGGTGAACTTGGTTGGAAACAAGTCCTGATATTCATGCAGTAATTCTGTGATCTTGTTAATGGTGGCATCATCCCAATAATCTCCCACGTTTCCTAGCTTAGGTGCTTTCTCTATTCCAATATTAACTTTATTGATTTTGATTGGTTGTCCAATAAAAGGTAGTTCGAGTCCTGGTCCTTCTATGTCTCTATGAACTTCATTTTTTGCGATGTTCACATTCCTAGGATCATCGTCTTCATAAGCATTGATATTGTAACAACCTTACAGTTTCTAAAGAAGTGCAGTCCATTCATCCTCTTCTTGCTCACCAGGGAGGTTAGGTGCCTCCTCAAAGACTTTCTGTCTTACAACTTGTAAAGCTTGATCTATTGTGGGGTACTAAATTTCAAATAATAATGTAGCTACAAAGTTCTAAGTCATATCGTACCAATCTGTAGTGGTGAGACACAGTTCTACTTGTAGATACCAATTAATAGGCGTTGTGTCTAAAGTGTTAATGAATTTATACACCCACTATTCTTGATGAATGTTTCTCTAGGCCTCCTCACAACTTTGCACATGGTCCTTCGTATAGCTCTGACCCATGTATCGAACTTCACATCCTTCTTTTTGGTTTGAAAAGCACATTTTCATCAAAGTGCGACATTACACCCACTCCACGATGTTCTTTTTGTGTGTTCCCCACCATCTTCCTGGCATTTCTTTTAAAGCTTCGTCTAGTGCCAACAAACTCTATTGTACTAGTACAATTTCTTCAAACTCCAATAAGAAAATTTCTAAGTGATTTAAACCATCAAATGTGGGCAGATTACTTACTTCTGTGCCAATCTAGCGAACTTCCCTGGTCAATCTAGCACACCTCCACGCATAAACTTCATACATTTTTTTCTTCCAGTTCTCCAGTGCTTCTTCTGAATCTGATGAGCATGCACTGTCACTTCGCCAACTTAAATTCCCATCTGCTGTAGGATTAATGTAATCCTGCTATCTTGTTGTCAATTTATATATGTTTTCCAGCTTGTATGCACGGTCTTCTTCTCTGATGGGTTTTATGTATCTACGACCTTCGTCAGGATCCATAGGTGCAATGACCCTAAGGCCATCACCTTCAAATGTCATTCTTATTTTCTTTAAGTCAACAACAATGGAATTGTTGAAAGGCCAATCAATTCCTAACAACGCAGGATAAGCATAGATATCATCAAGTATCTCAATTAATTCAAAGTCTACAAACGTTCTTACCCCATCGATGTATAGAGGGACATGCTCCAGTCTCCCAAAGGGGATTATTGCCTACTGATTAGCCATACTAAGCCTGATAGAAGAGAAAATCAACTTAGGTTTTCCCATCATTTCCCAGGTCTGATTTGTCATAACATTGAATTCTGACCCTAAGTCGAGGACCACATAATCTATGTCATAATATCCAATTTGAGCATTAAGGTGTAATTCATTGTTTGTCCTTCTCTTTCTAGATACTTGATGTACTACTCTATTCAGTAGAGGATCTATCCTTCCTATTTCATACCGCCTGATCAAAATTTGTAGTTCTTGTACAATTCTTTCATCCTTAATCAAATTAATGAAAGTACATAATAATTCCATAATCTTGCTTACCTCTTTTCCTCCTCCAGCCGCAGTTGACCGATCGAATGCCAGAGGCATTCCACATTCTCTCACTTCTGGTTGTGTCCATGATGAATAAGCCTGAGCTCTTCCAAACTCTCTTCTTACCTCTTCAAATGTCTGCTTTTCTTTCTTTGGATCAAACATTTGTGTCTACTCTACAGCTTTTCCGACCCTTGATTCTTCTGTAGTCTTTCCTGGAGTCACCCTGTATTCTCCTGTAACAACGCCTCCTCTAGTGATAACAACAACTCTGGGATCCTCTCTGCAAGGTTCTACTGATATTAGTTGTACTTTATGGTTTCCTCCTCGTCTCTCTTGAAGTTTGGCTAACAACATGGGACAATCTTCAATAACATGTTCAAATGAGTTGCAGTAGCTGCAAGTGGT
>JASDQU010216864.1:0-14990 GCA_032191745.1 Picea mariana | reverse complement strand
CACTTCTCATAGGTGGTGTATAGGTGGGTAATATGCTCAGAATCAACTTAGCATTTACGATATCATCCCTCTGCTTGGTTCGCTTCTCATTGGATGGTCAGGATGGTATAGCTCGAGCAGTGGATGGAGAAGTTGGCAGTCCTCTTGCAGATGATGCTTGTACACCTATGGATAATCCTCTCTCTGACATGACTCTTTCAATCATCAGGTTGATCAAAAATTCCTCAATAACTCTTTCTTCAGCACTAAAATTTTCCAACATACACACTCATGGTTAACAATCTCAGGTTCGGGAGGGGTAGCTTAGACACGGTAACAAGAGAGAGAGAGAAGAAGCACGATGATCATGGTATAAACTCAACGTAGTCTATGGGATCAAATTCTCAATTGGCAAAAGTGTTCTCGGTGTGTGGCATGGTGGGATAAATAGATAACTCGACAATGGGTCGCTTGCAATAGGTATGAGGTCTTCATTAACTCGGTTTAGTCTATTATGGCGCAGTCTCAATGGTCATATGGTGAGTTGGCTGTCCATAAATGGTTTTCTATTTGTTTGGAGCATTGATCTAATGGTTATAATGTTCCACAACAGCTATATTGCTTCTCCATGGAGAAGTGCCATGTGTCACTATTTTGATATCCCGATGAAGCTCCAATTTTGCAAATTTTCCTTCTATGAGGTTCCCTCTAGGAATTTCTATAACTTTTCAATATTAAACCTCTTCTTACTTAGCTTTCTAGCCTTCTTTTCAGTGAGCTTCATCTCAGTATGCATTTTTCCATTCTGATTCTTATCTTCTTTTAACATAATTACTTCGCGTTGTTGAAATTCTTTCCTAAGATTCGAAGGTGATACTTCTTCTTTGTTTGGGATAAGTACTTCAGTGAGTCCTCTAATTTTGTTGCAACTTCGACATTTGGGCCTCTAGTGTTAAATAGCTTTGATCTGTTCTCTTGTTCTGCAATCAAGTGTGCGATCCTTCTGGTCATGAAATATTTTAACTCTTGTTTATTCTGTTCCAAAACTTCTTCTTATTCCTTTTGTATAGCTTGATCTCTATCAATCCAAGGTTTTCCTAGTAACATGGTAAATGGGGTGTTGTCTTCAATAAATTTAATAATCTCAAAATATTCTTCTGTTGAATTTCCATTAACGTTCATTGGTATGCGAGCGATCTTCCCACATAGGTTTATCATCTTTCCTCTGAATAGTCCTATTCCTCCTAATGAAGGGATCATAGAAGGACTCCCTATGGCTTCCCAAGTTATTTTTGTCATGATATTCACTTGTGTTTCTTCATCCAGAACACAGTCAATGTCAAAGTCTCCTATTCTTACTTCAATGCATTCTTTTTCCTTGAAGATCTCTGACAGTCTGATATGTCGATGGTCATTCAGGGTTTCATTTATTTGCAGCAATATGTTCTCTGATTCTTCTTGAGATTCTTCCATTTTTGGATCTGCCTTAGGGTTTTCTTTATTCAGATTCATTTCTTCTAGCTTAGCAATCATTCTAGGGAAATCCAACACTTCATGGTCCATAGCTTTACAACAAAGACAACTAGGTATTTTCTCAGGGAATTCATTAGCAAGATGTCTCGATCTTCTGCAACTATAACATAGGGTTAATCCTCTCTTCCTTTTAAATGATCCCCAACCTTTCTAGTAATGCGCACTAGGATCATGGTAGTTAACCTGCAAAAATTCTTTCTAAGATCCTGCTTCCATTTGTTAGTCCAAATTCTTTCTAGGATCATGGTAGCTAACCTGCAAAAAATTCTTTCTATGCATAGGTATAACATATCTTTCACTATTCTCATTAGATCTACTCATATCAAGCCTTCTTTCATCTATTAGTGCCCTAATTTTCAAGCTAGTACAGAACCTATCAAACATACCTAGATCCATACTTTAGAAACAAAAATTTCCACTTATCTTACTTCTACATAGCACAAAGCTTCTAGATCTAAAACTTTTCACTATTCTTACCTTCATCAGAGCATAAAGCTTGCAGATCTTACCTCTTTTAATCAGAAATTCTCACTTTTAACTTTCTTAGAGAACAAGAGATTTCAAATCTTGCTTCTCTCCTTCAGATCCGACTTCTTTTCTTCAGATCGGGCTTCTTTATTTTAGCACAGAGCTTTATAAATCAAGTAGAATACTGCACACTAGAGCGACAGATCTATACATAGAGCTTTCAAAACTTCAGGATGAATATTTACACAGTGCTTCTTCTTTCTCAATTCCCAACAATCACAACTTCAGGTCCCGACAACAGAACCATTTGTTGGCACAGGGGAAGACCTAGGGTTCAACACTACAACATCGTACCAACAAAACCTTAACTATCGTCCCTTTTGGCAACACCTACGAAGAAGATGAAGTCTCACCTGAGGTAGAGGCAGGGGTGGTTGCAAGAATCAAGTGTATGCAACCTTAGGTGGGACACAGATATGTGATTATAATACTTAACAGAGAACTTAGCATCAATAGCTCATCAATATTCAACCAATAACTACTACACAGATAGAACAAAACATTGCATCATTCGCACTGATCTAATGTAATTAAGAACTTAGCACAAACATATGGATCAGATCTAGTAGAAGCAAGCACTAAGCACATTGATAGAATTCAAAGCTAACATTCATAACACAAAGCATAAAAATATCTATCTATCTATATCAAAGCACTTAGCTAGAGAGTCATAAACACATTAATACAAGCACATAGCATAACAACATAGTATTTATGTGGTTCACCCCCACCCCGGGGCTATGTCCACCAACTCTTCTTCTTTATTATCTTCAGTCAATCGGTTACAAGCACTGAGCCTCAAAAACCTTACTCCGCATAGGAAAGAATATCTGCGCAGCTCGCTAGATCCATCTTCCTTGCGTTCTAGCACTAAGCCTTCCACAATTTTGCTACAATGATTTTCACTTAGCTCTGCAAGTCTCACACAGTCATGCACAAATCATTGTGTAAAAAAAAATAGGCCTAAACATGGGTAAACCCATGGGTCGACATCCCATTCCCATTACATATTCCCAAAAACCCAAAAAGGAGCCAAAAAGGGGCCTAGATCCCATGATCTCTGCTTCATCTTGAGCTCCTCCTTCGACAGGATGTCAAATTTCAAAATAGGTCAACATGACCAAGAATCTCCCAAAGCTTGGTCAAGGGCCAACACCTCCAGAGATAAGATAGTTGACTGACTCAAAATTTGATTCATACTTGAACTAGATTATTCCATAGGGGTTGATTCTAGTTTCATGGTGATCTCCAGTGCCTCAGCCTGTGAAACAACTTTCTATTGCATCAGAGGAACTCTGATGTGTGGTAAGAGGAAAACAATGAACCATTCCTTGTTCTTCTCATCTGGGATCTGAAAACTCAAACGGCCTTTCAAGATCTTAAACCTCTGATCAAACTCCCAAACATGTTTAGCTACTCTCTGCTTGATTTATTTCATTTTTGTAATGCACCGTGACCCCAACTTAGGTATCTTCAATTTTGCACTCAATGTGGTCTTGATGTCATTTAGCAGTTTAGCTTTTACAACTCCTTTAACAAACTTCATGTACCATCTCAGTGCACAGTCTCTCAAGGTAGTACTAAACTGATCTCTCTTAACAACTTCATCATTGAATTGCTTGATACTCCATACAGCTTCACATAAGAACCAGTGCTGATCAGGATCTTAAGATCCATCTCCTCTAAAGATAGGTAGCCTCATTTCATCTGCCATAGATATTCCTAGGGTTCTTGACTGAGTATGTACTAAACTACTAGTAACAGTTCTCTGAGTGCTCTAGTAACTCTGACTACTCTAGTTCCTTAATGCTACTAAAACAATAGGAGTAATAGTACTTACTTTGACAGTCGGCGCAGTTCCTGAAATTTTTGATTCTTCCCGATGAGGTTCTTCAGTTTTCTCTTCCTCTGCCCTAGCGGACCCTGACTGTTCCTCGTTCAATAAATCTTCTTCTTCTCCATTGTATAACCCTTCATCTTATCTTAATGGTTTGTGGCTCTGCTCAAATAGGTTTATCAGAGGGACCTCTCTGAAGGTTCTCCCACAGCGTGTATGTCCAACTTCTTCTTCGCTGTCGCTGTCTGAATTTGTGAACATTAGATTTTCGATCCGACCACTACTGTATCCTCAATATGTTCTTCTCATGCAATAACATCTTGATCTTCAACTTCAAAAAGTGTAAAAATTTTCCTCTAGGTCCCTTAAACAAATATCTCTCTGCTTGGCTATATGACTCTACCCTGTCAATAGAAAACTCAGTGATGTACCCTCCAATAGTAATATCAAACCAGTGATCTACTTCTCTTGACACAATGTTATCAAATCTCTTCACCTTCTTGATCAACGCCGACATCCAAACCATAGTTCGTCTAGATCTGATCTCAAACTAGGTATCTTCTAATCTGGCTAACCACTCGTATAGTTCCTTATGAATTCCTCCAAACAAAATCTCGTGTATATCAGTAAAGATATACCTTCCCAACCAATCCTTTATACTAATATTAGGGTTTTTGTTCTGGGCTTCAAAGAAGTCTTTTTCTTGTTCTTCTATCGACTTTTGAATCTCTTTCTATGATGGAAACCACTTTGACATTCCCTCAAGAAGATCTCAGTCCTAGCAAAGAAACCATTTGTTGGCACAGGGGCAGACCCAGGGTTCAACTCTAACAGTGCACCAACAAGCCCTAACTACTGGCCCTTTTGAAAACACTAGCGAAGAAGATTCAGTCTCACCTGAAGTAGGAATAGGGGGTTCAGGACACAGGTGAGTACAACCAGAAGGGATGCAAAGCGGATCCAGAACAATAACACACATCAGCTAGACATTATCTACCAACTTAAACCTACTTCACACAGTCATATCTCATATATAGATCAAGAATGCAATAACAGACTAACACAAGAAAAGAACACAACATCAACCACAAAATACACCAATATATACGTGGTTCACCCTCTCCCTAGGGCTATGTGCACATAGCTTGCAGATCTCTCTCTCTCTCTCTCTCTTCTCTATATCCTCTCCCGCGCACCCATGTACGGTTGATCTTCACACCCAGTTGAAGATCTTACAATACAAGAATGCTCTCACACGCAACACTTCTCTCTCACACAATAATAATCACTCGATATCACAACACAACTCTACCCAACCCTCTATTGGCCCTCGACCAAGTTTTGGAGAACCTTGGTCGTGTTTGACCACTTTTGGGACTTCGACAGGCTGGTCGAAGACGGAGTGCCCAAGCTAAGAAGAGACTGCAGGATCTCACCCCCTTTTGCAGGATTTTTGGGTTTAGGGCTTATGTAACAGGTATGGGATGTCAACCCATGTGTTTACCCATGTTTAGGCCTCTTTTGTAATGTATAAATAAGTAGATAAGACTTAGAGCGAGGTCTGTCTGGTTTTTCTAAGTGCAAGTTCGATCTATGTGAAGGATTTATGCGCAGAATCTGTAAGGATTTGTGCTGTGACCTAACTCAGTAAGGAGGATTTGGCGAGGTGTGCACAGATCTCCTATCCTATGCAGAGTTATCTTTGTGGCTTGGTGCATGTAAGAATATTGGAAGATCCTAATAGAGAAGAGAAGAGTTGGTGAATGTAGCCCCATGCTGGGGGTGAACCACGTATATCCTGTGTTGTGGTTGCTTTGTGTGATGTGGTTGATATGTTATTGATGTGATCTATGCTTACTTCTGTAATATTTATGTAGGTTAGATGCATCTGATGTAGTATCTTAGTGCTTAAATCTATTCTAATTCTATGTGTTGAATGGTTAGATGTGCTTAGACATTGATGAATACTATGATGTTATGTAATTAGGGTTTTTATCTGCGATGTGAATAAGGGTTAAATACTAATGCATATTATTGGCTAAGTGCTTTGTTAAAGTGTTGTAATCATAGATCTGTGTCCCAGCTAGGTTGTAGACACTTGAGTTCTACAACCCCCCTGCCTCTACCTCGGGTGAGACTTCATCTACTTCGCAGGTGTTGTAGAAAGGGGTGGTAGTTAGGGTTTTGTTGGTGCACAGTTGAAGCATTGAACCTTGGGTCTTCCCCTGCGCCAAAAAATGGTTCTGTTGCTGGGACTTGAAACTGTGATTACTGGGAACTGAAGAAAAGAGAAAGCTCTGTGTGTAGATCTGTTGTTGTAGTGTGCAGTATTATACTTGAATTGCGAAGTGATGTGATAAGACAAGAGCCAGATCTAAATAAAAGAGGTAAGATTTTAAATATTTGTGCTCTAATAAAGGTAAGATAAGTGGAAATTTTTGTTTCGAAAGAATGGATCTAGGTATGTTTGATATATTTCGCACTAGTCTGAAAACTAGGGCACCGCTAGAAGAAAGAATATTTGATATGAATAGATCTGACCAAGATAATGAAAGATATGTTATTCCTATGCATATAAATAATTTTTGGACTAACAAGTGGATGCAGGATCCTAGAAAGATTTTTTTGCAGGTCCATCACTGTGATCCCAGTGCACAGTACATGAAAGGTTGGGGATCGTTTAAGAGAAAGAGAGGACTGAATCTTTGTTATAGTTGCAGAAGATCGAGAGATCTTGCTAAGGAATGCTACGGTACAGAGACATCAATTTACCAGAGATCTTAAAAGAGAAGCAATGCATAGAAACAAGAATAGAAGAATTCGACATAGACTGTGTATTGGATACAGAAACACGGGTGAACATTATGCTAGAAAGTACTTGGGAAATTTTGGGAAATCCTTCTATGATTCTTTCATTGGGAAGAATAGGATTGTTTAAAGGAAAGATGATAACCCTATGTGGAATACTTACGTATGTACATATGAGTGCTCATGGAACATCGACCGAAGATGAATTTGACGTCGTAAAGCTTGCTGAGAACATCGTTCCTTTTGAACCTTTGTTAGGAAGGACTTGGATTGAGAGAGATCAGATCCAAAGGAAAGAAGAAGAGGAAGCTATAGAACAAAAAAAGAAAGAATTAAGGGATTTCATGGCTAGGAGAATAGCATGCTTAATAGAAGAACAAGAGGACAAGTTGAAGCAACTCAGGGGCGGAGATCTGGCTGTCGAAGTTGAAAGAACAAAAGAAGGCTTAAAGAACTTATCCATGCAGAAGAGAAGAGAAACTACTCCAGAAACAGTAAGAGAAGAAGTATTACCCTCAAACCCTATAAAATATCCTCAGCAGTGCAAAGTTAATATGCTAGGAGAAGATAAGAACAAGAATGGAAAGAGGAATCCAAATACACAGATCACAAGAAATAAAGAAAGAAAGATCAATAAGAAGAAAGAAAATCTAGAAAAATTGCAAGAGGTTCTAGAGAGGACTTCATAGACGAAAGGCTTGCAGAACTTGAACCTCGTTGGAATAGTAGAATATCACAGACTGGAACTTTGCCACGGTGATAAAATATGACTGTTGGAGGTGTCCCGGCCATTAGAAAGACGCTCCAAAACGTCTAGAAATGTAGTTATTCTTGGAAAGATTGCCATTGGACCGTTGGGACCACGCCATAATGGATGGAATCGTATTGAGTAAGGCATTCCTGCCCATTGGAGGAATCCGTTACAACATTTTCTATTTAGTCTATCGCATGTCTCACTGGGAATACTTTTTCAAACTGAGATATTCGAGCCCATAGAGAACTAATTGCTATTGTGCTATGCTTCTTGCGACCTCGCCACCCATTTTTATTACCTCCATAGTTTGTCCACCTACTCGAGATATCTGATCTAGAGCGTGCATGTCGGCCGACCTTAGCATAGTAGAGAAGTTTGTGGAGGATATCTTGATAGTCCTTATGGCTGAGAAGGTCATGTCCGTAGGAGCACAGGCCTCATCAATGAGAGGATTGCAAGAATCCTCGTCGACTACACGTCGATCTGGACCATCCCGAACTATGATAGAGAAAATAAGGAAGCCCCGCGACAACCTAGTGAATGCGAAGCAAATCCCGTCGGTCTTTCCCAACTATATCCCACCTCTGGATGACGCGTTTAGTAGTGAAGCATCCCGAGAGATTTTGATTATACACTAATCACTGCGTACCTCCCGAAGGGGATATGCACAGTTGGACCGTAGTTGGGATAGATTCTGATGCTCAATATTAGTGATTTCAACTTAGGATACTGCAATAATTATGGAATTCTTGCACCACATAAGTACTTAACAAAGACAACAAGGAAGAAGCTGAAGATAGTCCCCCAGCTGTGGACCATGGACATCATGAGATCAACAATCTTTAATGTGATGAAGATACCTCACTTCAACAGACATTAAGAAGTTAACATGTGCATTGAAATTCTCTTGTCGTTCTTCCATGGTGGGTACCTGTGGTTGGATAGGTGCATCACTGTAGATCTGACGCTGATCCACCAGATCATTGGATTAAGCATGCAGGGACCGAACCCTTAGGATTTTTACCCAGGGAAGGCTGCAGATCATGCCCTGGTGCAATGACTAAATGAAACCTATGGTGATGTGGATCAAGGGAAGTGGGGCTACAAGGTAGCCTCCATCCAAAATGGTGTAGTGTGCCTATATTTCCAGTTGATCATTGGTAAGCTCATCGAGAAGAACAGACCGACGCAGGTCATGGGGTTTGTCGTCGACCTCGCAAGAAAGTGCATCGAAGGGATGCAAATGAACTGGGTGAGCTACCTCGTCAACCAGTTGGATCAAGATTTCCGTGAAGCGCAAGACCAAGGTTACGAGTTTCACTTCAAATGGTTGTTGATTTTCGTTGCCTTTATCACTTGGGAGATGCCAAAAGGAGAAAAATTCCCTGAAGTTGAGTTGTCTAAACCACTGGTTACGAGGTTCACCACCTTGTGGTAATCGAGCGATATGGCGAAGCAGTGGCAGTCGAATGCTGTATTCCAAACTTACTATCTATAACTCACGTGAGCCATTGAGTCATTCCCATGAATGACTCCGAATACACTCCATTGGTTCAGGCCACTCATGAAGTTCCACGCAGATAGGCACTTCATTTACATCACTGCATGTAGGGATGAAACCAAGGAGGAGCTACATTCGTACTATAAATTAACTGATGAAGGCATGGAGGAGATGACTAAGGAGTGGCCAGTTGAATTCCTTATACCAGTCGAGCAGACAAAACTCTCCAACCTCAATATCATCAAAAGTCCTATGGTCACCCGAGAAGAATATAATGGACCCAACAACAATAAGAAGAAAAAGAAGGAAGAGGTGCAGGAAATAAAGAGCACGTCAGAGGAAACTGCATCGGAGTCACCTGAAGGAGGAGGATATGACGAAGTAAACCAAAAAGAGGATGAAGGGGAAGAAGACAAGAAGGAACAGGGTGAAGTGACATCACCTAAAGATCCCCTTACAGAGGCCGAGATGTCAAAGAAAAGAAAGGTTTCTCCAAAGAAACCCTCAGTGCGGAAGAAGTCACGAGCCAATAAGACTCAATTACAGTCTGTACTTACGGTGGATGATATTGACCTCATCATTGTAACTGTATCAGATACCTCAGAGGACATTTTTCTATGAAACAAAGCCAAACAAGAGACAATGTATGATAGGATCGAGGCAGAGCTCAAGGGGGTACAACAAGCTCTCTATTCGAGTTGCGTAGTGTCTACTGGGCCGTTGTCATAAGGGGGTATAGAAGTAGGAGATGATCCCGCCCAACTATGCAGATTAATATATGTGACAGAGACTCGCCTTCCTCGAGTAAAGGAGGAAAAAGAACAGGCCACAGAGGCCCTGAAGCAGAAAAAGGAGGAATCCCTAGAGCAAATTCGGGTTGCAAAGAAAGAGAAAGATGACCTCTGAGCGAAGTTTGAAGAGGACATAGAGTAGATCCAAAGAGAGAAAGATCAGTTGCTCGTAGATTAGATTGGAGTTAGAGAAAAATTCACTTGAGCACTTCACTCCATGCCAGGATTGGCACTGATGGAAGAAGAGACGACTAAGAGCCAAGTGGGGAAGCTTGTTGAAGCTATTCAACAACTCCATGCAAGAATAGAAGAGATGAAATTGCAAGTAGTGTCGAGCACTCCACAAGAAGTGGGAGACCACAGGGAAGAAACTTCCCAGAGCACATTCGAAAGAATCAAGGCATTGGCATTAGAATGCAAGTAAAACAATAACCGAAGTGTGTAGACCTTTGAGCTCCTTGCAGAGGACCCATAACTAAGAACATTAGAAGCACAACTTCAGGAGGAAAGTCAACAAGCATCGACAGTGCAAGCGCAGCTGAAACTACTTTCAATGGTTGAGAATATTAAAAGGTCATAGGAACAACACACAGTTCAACAGTAGGTCCATGCCATCCAAAGTAGAGTCTTAGAAGTGACCCAGAGACTCCAGCCAGTACAAGATGAATCCTACACACGTTTTGAGGAGATCAAGGGACAAGGTGCACAACTAGAACAATTTGTCACCATAGTGGAACAATTATTAGAAGTATCTGTCACTGAGACAGTCATTCAGGAGTTTGTCGAGCAGGAGGCTTTGGTGAAACAACAAGTCGAGGCAGCTCGAGCCAAGCTCGAACCCTTCAAAGAAGAATTGCCTAGATCAAAGTGACTTGGTATGAGTCATAGGTGATTTTTGGGGGCCAAGTTTTGGAGAACCTTGGTCATGTTTGATCACTTTTGGGACTTCGACAGGATGGTCGAAGATAGAGCACCCAGGCTAAGCGGAGATCATGGGATCTCGCCTACTTTGTGGGATTTTTGGGTTTAGAGATTATGTAACGGGTATGGGATGTTGGCCCATGGGTTTACCCATGTTTAAACCTCTTTTGTAATGTATAATTAAGAATATAAGACTTAGAGCAAGGTCTGTCTTGTTTTTCTAAGTGCAAGTTCTATCTATGTGATTGTAAAATCCAGAGTGCTCAGTGCAAATAGTTGTGAAGGCTTTGTGCATAGACTATGTAAGGCTTTGTGTTGTGACCTAAATTGGGAAGGAAGATATGGCGAGGTGTGTGAAAATATCCTGGCCTGTGCAGAGTTATCTTTGTGGCTTGGTGCATGTAAGAATATTGGAAGATCCTAATAAAGAAGAGAAGAGTTGGTGGACGTAGCCCCACACTGGGGGTGAACCACGTATATCTTGTGTTGTGGTTGCTTTGTACGATGTGGTTGATATGTTATTGATGTGATCTATGCTCAGTGCTGTAATATTTATGTATGTTAGATGCATCTGGTGTAGTATCTTAGTTCTTAGTGCTTAAATCTATTTTGATGCTATGTGTTGAATGGTTAGATGTGGTTAGACCTTGATCAATACTGTTTTGTTTTGTAATTAGGGTTTTTATCTATGATGTGAATAAGGGTTAAATACTAATTCATATTATTGGCTAAGTTCTTTGTTAAAGTATTGTAATCATAGATCTGTGTCCCAGCTAGGTTGTAGACACTTGATTCCTACAACCCCCTTGCCTCTACCTTGGGGGAGACTTCATCTTCTTTGCAGGTGTTGTCGAAAGGGATGGTAGTTAGGGTTTTGTTGGTGCGCAGTTGAAGCGTTGAACCCTAGGTTTTCCCCTGTGCCAACACCCTCCCTACTCCTTTAGACCTTTATTTATACATTACAATGACTCTTAGACAACCTTAGGCCGAACCCTAGGTGTCAAAACCCTAAATACCAAAACACTAGGAGTTTAAATCCTAGGTCAACTTGAACCACATTTTTAGGGCTTCGCCAACATGTCTTTCCTTCTTTCTCATGAGGTGCTCCAAAGCATCCGTTGGTGGATTTTTTCGTTTGGTGAGTTTTCCATAATCCATCTTCCTTTCTTATCTATCTTCCTCGATCTTCTCATTCAACGACTTGCTTTCTCTTACTTTGCTCCTTCTTTTCTTCTTCTTTGACCACTTTGACCCATTCTCAGTCAATGTGCCTTCCGCGTAGTTTGAACTTCATATTTTCTCTTCGCTTTCTTCCTTAATATGTAATAAAGGGCCAACAATGGTCAACACCAAAGAATGTGACATAGGTTAGATCATTCATGGGCCTTGCAGGCTACTATATGAGATTTATTGAGGGATCCTCAAAGATTGCACACCCAATCACTTCCTTGCAAAAGAATGATGTGAAGTTTCAGTGGACATTGGGTTGTGAAAAGAGTTTCCAACACTTGAAGAAATTATTAACAAGTGCTCCAATAATAAGGATTTCATATCCATATGAAGACTTCATTGTATGCACTGATGCATGTAAAGAAGGACTTGGTGGAGTCCTCAGTCAAAATGGGTTTGTTGTATGTTATGAATCAAGGAAGTTGAAGGAGCATGAAAGGCACTATGCCACTCATGATTTGGAGTTGGAATCCTTAGTGCATGCCTTGAGGAAGTGGAGGAACTACCTCATGGGAAAAAGGTTTGAATTAAGGACAGACCATAGTGTTCTGAAATATTTATTTTATCAACCATCTCTAAATTCTAGGCAAAATAGATGGTTAGAATTTCTCAGTGAATATGACTTTGATATCAATCATATCAAGGGGAAAGAGAACAAAGTTTCTAATGCAATCAATATAAGAGTGCATGAGTTTCATGCTACAACCATTAGCATGTACCAATTGGATTTGAAAGAGAAAATTTTGGAGGCTGCAAAAACATATTTGCAATACAAGGAGTTAGTGGAAAAATTACAGCAAGGTATTTTGTAGCAGAAAATTGAAGACTATAAGATAGAAAATGATGAAGTTCTCATATACAAGGGAATAATTTATGTACAAAATTCCCATGAATTGAAAAATATAATATTGAGAGAAATGCATAATGTACCTTATGTTGGGCACTGTTATCAAAAAACTATTGCAGTTGTCAAGAGCCAATATTATTGGCCAGGAATGAAAAAAGAAGTTGTTTATTTTATTGCCAAATGTTTGGAATGTCAAAAGGTAAAGGATGAGCATAGACACCCAACTATTTTTCTACAACCATTACCCATTCCTAAGTGGAAGGGAAGTTGTAACAATGGATTTCATCACCAAATTGCCCAGAACAAACAAGCAACATGATTCTATTATGGTAGTGGTGGATAAGCTTACTAAAGCTGCCCATTTTATTTCAGTAAAGCTCACTCACAAGGCATCCAACATTGTTGATGTTTATATGAGAGAAATTGCTCAATTACATGGTATACCCAAGACAATTGTGTTTGACAGAGATCCAAAATTTACATCAAATTTTTGGAAAGGATTATTTAAGGGATTTGGAACAAAATTGAATTTTAGTACATCTTATCATCCAGAATCAGATGGACAAATAGAGATGGTGAATCAAGTGATTGAGGATATGTTGATGATGCATGTGATGGATAAACCATCAAAATGGGAAGACTACCTACACTTAGTAGAGTTTTCTTATAACAATGGGTACCAATCATCTCTAAAGATGAGCCCATTTGATGAACTTTATGGAAGAAGTTGCAACACACCGGTAAGCTGGGACAACCCAACAGATAGAGCAGTGGTTGGGCCATATTTACTTAAAGAAATGGAGGATAAAATGTTGAAAAAATAAATAAATTTAAAGGCTGTCCAAGACAAGAAGAAAATATATGCTGATAAGGGCAGAACTCACAGGGAATTTAAAGTGGGGGACCATGTATTCTTGAAAGTGAAGGCCAACATAAGTTCCCTGAAGTTGGGAAATTGTTCAAAGTTGGTAGCTCGCTATTGTGGGTCATTTGAAATCCTAGTGAGGATTGGGCCTGTAGCATACATGCTTGCCTTGTGTACATCAATGACCATTCATAATTTATTTCATGTATCATTGCTTAAGAAATATATACCTGATGCTAATCTTGTTATTGATTGGAATGTGATTCAGGTGGAGCAAGAAGGCATTTTCCAAGTACATCCGGTATGCATTCTAGATCAGAAAATAAAAAATCTTTGGAATGGAGCCATAGGGCTTGTAAAGATCCAATAAACCTGGTATGGTCCCGAGGACACTACTTGGGTCCAACATGAGGATGCAATGCAAGAAAAATACTCGCATATTTTTGAAGATTTTGGAAATCTTGTTTATATGTGTACATAATGCATTGAGGACAATGTTTAAATAAGGGGAGGGGATTGTAATACCCCTAGGCCAAACCCAATTGTAAATGTAAATGGAAATGTACTTAAGCTGGTGAGCTGTTTGATATCGTTTTTGTTGGCACCTTCCATGGTATAGTGCACACATGTACTGCACACTAAAATGATGAGGTGTGCACATTGCAGGATACCACATGCAACAAACTTAAGTGCACATGATTTTGAGGCCAAGGATCCTTTGTGTATATGTTGTGTTTTATAGGATGGTGAGCCATTCATTATAATCTAGGATGCTTATGTGTTGAATTAGGATGGAGAGCCTCTATGCTAAAGTCCAGTGAGATTACTTTTGTATATGTCTTATCATTAATAAAATACATCGCTGCGTGTAGACTGACCATGATAAAAGAGTATGGGGGACTAAACTACACTAGTTAGGGAAAGGGGGGGCTAAAAGTTAAGGAAAAGGGCTAAGATAGGGAGATTAATCCAAAAAAGAATATTATATTAATATTCCTTAAGTATGGATAATTATTTTATCCTAAGTTCTAAGAATGGGGATGTTAAGAACCAATACCAGATCTGAAGATATAATCAACACAATTACTGAATACACAATAGATCCACAAAGCAATATAGAAGAAACCACACTTTATTATTACCAAACCCTTGAGGTAGGGAAACACCGTACAATGGATCCTATTATGGAAGGGATCCTCTCTTGTTCACTTGCCTCTTCGAGGGGGCATCCTCCTATTGAGCTACCACTCCAAATACAATACTTTTCTTCATTTCTCATTACATTGCTTAAACCCCTTTATATAGTGCTACCATCACCTAAGAACATTCTAGAGGAGGAATTTTCTAGAAGTAGAACCTTCTAATAAGTCCTCTTACATTTATTATATCTAACTAC
>JASDQU010216863.1:0-18186 GCA_032191745.1 Picea mariana | reverse complement strand
AAGAAGACGAGGTTTTTTCCCGGGTTGGGTTTCCTCTTGAAAAATCTGTGTCTCATAATTGTGAATGAATGTTGTGTGTGTGATTGTTTTTCTTTATGATATACACTTTATATTTACAACACTGGTTTTCACAGTAAAGACTTACTGCCACTAAGATTAATGATTCGAAGTTAAAAAGAGAGAAATTGTTAATAATATACAATAACTGATTCACCCCCCCCTCTCAGTTATTTCATACCTGTAACACAATATACTAAGTGTAAGTCAAATGTGTGATCAAGGACACAAAATTTTGTTTAACTTAGAAAAATGTAAGATAAGGAAAGAATGATCTGGCAAGTTGGTGGCTACATATATAAGAAGTCCAAGCAGCATATATGTCCTGAATGAAATTGGAAAGGAAATATGTTGCTTAGAAAAGGAAAATGAAAGTTGGCTCTGACACAGAAGAATGGGTCACATGAACATTGATAACTTTGTCAAAATTAGTAGAAAGGAAGAAGTAAAAGAAATGATTGATATTTCAAACCCGACAATTGCTCTATGTGATCATTTTCTACAAGGAAAACAAACCAGGACCAAGTTCAAATCAAAAGAGTACTCCACAAAAAACCCATTGGAGATTGTACACATTGACCTATGTGGACCAACAAGAATGAAGGGATTAAATGGAGAAAATTATTTTATGCTCCTGGTTGATGACTAGACAAGAATGACTGCAGTTTTGTTTCTCAGAAAGAATCAGAGGAATTCGAACACTTCAAGATATACAAAGAGATGGTTGAAACCAAGATAGATTTGAAAATAAAGTGTTTAATATCAGACAATGGAGGAGAGTTTACATCAAAGGAATTCATTTATTTTTGTGGTGAACATGAATAAAAAGACAATTCTTAGCATCCAAGAAACCTCAGCAAAATGCAGTTGTTGAAAGAAAGAACAAAACAATACAGGAAATGGACATAACCATGTTAAAAGATTCCAAGTTGAATGACATATTTTGGGAACAAGCAATACATACATCAATTCATATCCTGAACATAGGAATGCTCAGAAGTAACAATAATATGACTCCCTACGAATTATGGAAAGGAAGATTGGAAAATGTGAAGCATTTCAAAGTATTTGGAAGCAAATGTTGTATCAACAGAGAATATGGAAGGATTGGAAAATTTGACTCTCGCGTTGATAAGGGCATACCGGTTGGGTATTCAAGCAAATAAAAGAATATAAATGATTTAGTCCAAGACTCAACAAAATAGTGGAAATCATAAATGTAACAATTGATGAAACAATTGAACGAAAGACCGAAGAAAGAAGCAAAGATTCAGAAGAGTAGGATGACAAAGAAGGCATAAAAGAAGAAGAAGTAGAAGAATAAGTAGCAACAGAAGAAGAGAAACTACAAGTAGAGAAAGAGGAATATGAGAAGAAGATACCTCCCAAGACACCTAGCCGGTGAGTTAAGGAAAATCATCCAACAAAACAAATTACTGGGAATAAAGATGAAGGAGTTGAAACCCAAAGAAGAATACTTTCACCAAAACAAAAGCATCTAGAATTGGTATCCCCGGTTGAACCTAGCAGTTTTGAAGAAGCCAACAATGATGAACATTGGATCAAGGTTATAGATGAAGAATTAGATTAGATAGATAAGAATGATACTTGAGAACTGGTTCCAAGGTTGAATAACAAGAACATGATTTTTACAAAGTGGGTTTTCATAAAAAAAAATGAACGAGGATGGATAGGTAACCAAAAACAAAGCAAGGTTAGTATGCAAAGGATATACTCAAATTAAAGGTATATATTTTGAAGAGACATTTTCCCCAGTTCTCAGGATGGAAGCAATTAGATTGATCTTATCCTATGCATGTTCCAAAAGAATCAAGATGTATCAGATGGATTTAAAATCATCCTTTCTAACTGGGGAATTAGAAGAAGAAGTCTACATTGAACAATTTGAATGGTTTCTACTATCAGAAAAGGAAGATTATTTTTGTAGGTTGAAAAACTATTTGTATGGACTCAATCAAGCCCCCAAAGCATGGTATTCAAGATTGGATAGGTATCTACAACAACAAGGATTCAGGAAAGGAAATGCAAACAACAATCTCTACATAAAAGTGGATTGAGAAAATATATTGATAATTGAATTTTATGTAGATGATATTATCTTTGGGAGTGATGATGACAGGATGAGTCATAAGATTTACAAAGAAATGTAGAATGAGTTTGAAATTTATTTTCTTGGTGAATTGAATTTCTTTATGGGATTACAAATATGTCAGCATGATAAAGGTATTTTCATCTCCCATATCAAGTGCATCAGAGAAATGCTAAAAAAGTTTGGAATGGAATACTGTAAACCCATAAGTACTCCTATGCATACCAATTGCAAGTTGAGCAAGGACGATGAATCTAAGAATGCAGATCAGAGACTCTACATATTGATGATTGGAATATTACTCTATGTGATAACATAAAGACCGAATGTGATGCAAGTAGTTGGACAGATTGTGATATTTCAAGCATCACTAAAAGATACACATGTTATGACAGTAAAGAAAATATTTAGATATCTCAAAGTAACAAAAGATTTTGGATTATGGTATCCAAAAGGGAATTATCTATCTTTGGTTTCCTACATAGATGCAAATTGGTCAGGTAGCATTGATGATAAAAGAAGTACAAGTGGAGTTTCTTTCTACTTACGTGATTTTTTGGTATCATGGTTGAGCAAGAAACAATCATCAGTATCTTTGTACATAGTAGAAGCAAAGTATATTGCAATAGCATCATGTTCCACTCAAGTTCTCTAAATGAAGCAAACATTTCAGGATATACAGGTGGAATCTAACGAGCCTATTCCAATACTCTGTGATAACACCAATGCCATCAGTATCTCTAAGAATCCAATAATGCATTATAAGAAGAAACACATTCCAATCAAGTTTCACTTTCTACGGGAACATGTTACATAGAATAACATCAAGATAGAGTACCCTGGGAAAAAAGAGCAAATTGCAGATATCTTCACCAAACCTCTTCTGAGGGAAACCTTTGAGTATCTTTGATAGAAACTTGGAGTATTATTTGTCCCATGATGATCCACATGGAATCGAGCATAATAAGGGGGAGAGAAGAAGAACACATGAAGAATCCAATTAAAGAATATTTTGAATGTTTTTCATATACATTAGATATTTACATGAGGAAGCACCATGAAGACAAAGCAAAGTCTTGCAGACAGGGGGAGTAGCCCCACAAGAGAATTACCCTTTTCCATTGATGTCAAAGGCGGAGAGAAAGACAAAGGCATGGAAACAGAGAGAAAGAACAAATTCATGGAGATGAGGGGAACGATGGTCACAAGTGGAGAATGAGCAGGAGCATGAGTGTTACCATGCCATCAGTTTTTCCATCAATGAAAAAGGGGGGTATTTTTGAAATATTGGTTGTCATTGATTTCAACCCTTGAAGAAGTCTGGTAGCCCCAAAGGTATGGTTATGGAACCTGAAATTGATCAAGGAAAAAGGTCATGAAGGACAACATAAATGAAGGTAACCCACTCATGGATGGATATTCTTCATCGTGTTGCTTCCGGTGATAGGTGGCATGCCGCATAGTTCCTCACAATTGAAGAGTTATGGCCTTGTGAAGTTAGAATCCCCAAAGAATGGTTAAGAAACCTCTAGTTGGTAACAAGTTAATTAATGAAAGGGTAAAGTGTTTGTAACAAGAAAGTACTAGAAGACCTAAAAATAAAGAGAGAGGTTTCTTAGAAAAAGTATATATACAACTCAAGAAGTATCTCATAAACACATTCACTCATTCACTCTATTGAATATCTCTAAGTGAGGAAGTGATCTTTTGGCAAGTTTGCGACGGAAAAATCTGAGGCAGCGAAAGAGTGAGAAGTAAGTGAGTTTTGGGTTTGTAGAGGAGAGCGGGAATTTTTGAGGAAACCCTAATTTGGTTGTCCCCCGTGGGTCAAATAGCTAGTGTCCCACGAGGCACCCCCATGAGTTTCATAGTGCCTGTCACACAAGGCCTCGCATGACAAGATATCTTTCTCCTGCGAGGACAAGATAGGATTGGGCAAATGCTAGTGCCTGGTTGTTGAGGTATAAATAAAGGTTACAGGTCATCACTATTTTGTATCAGGTAAGATATAGAGGTAAAGTTATGTTTATGCAATTGTTTTGAAAGTTATACTTGGTTATGGAATGGTGCATGCTTGAGGCATGTTTGGCATTGGAACATGAATGAGGTACATCTTGGCTACATGGTTGAATGAGATATACTCTTGTATATGGTTTGGTTTATGACATGAATGTTATGGTTCACCATTAGAGACATATCTTTGAGATGTGGGTACATGGTTGAGGTATACACTTGATGTATGGTGGCCTATGCATGAGGCACATGCTTAGGTATTTTGAGGCACTTCATTGATGATATGGTACAGGTCTATACATGATTGATGTTATGATATATGGTAGTGACAGTTTGGTCTACACTTATATTTTAGGGAGGTACGTTGGGGAAAGGAAAAGGGGTTGTATCCCCATTCTGGTTGGAGTAAAAAAATTCAGGGATTTGTAGCTTCCTTCAAGTTGGATCTTGTAAATAGGGGGTTGTATCCTCCTTCCAGTTACAACTAGAGAATTGGGAAGTTGGTGCTTTCAATGAATGTATTTTTTGATATATAAGAAAAGGATTATGTGGTTTTCTCAAATTTTGGTTTCCATGTAAATTTTGGTGTACTGTGTCTATGTGATTATTTATTTATGCTTTTTATGATATATTGAATGATACTGATACATTTTTTAACACTAATGATAAAGTTGAAGATAATATATTGTGGTTAAAAGTGGTTATGTTCTCATACTGATTCACCCCCCCTCTCAGTATTCCACCACCCAAAAACTTGATTTTCCATGGTTGTCAAAAGAACATTGCATTGATTCAAAGCATATACAACCTGATTATGTTGTCATGATTTTTGTTTCAGGACAAATACGTAGCCTTGTAAGAAAGAGATCCATTATTCATGTATATTGTTCAATTTCCTTTGTGTTTTTACAAATTTTAATGCAATATTATCAGTAAATAGCACAAAATCCTTTGGCACTAAATAACACCTCATTCAACTTTTCACTAAAAAATACAATTGTCTACCTTCTTGGCTAAGTACAGGTCCAATGCCTACATGTGAAGCATCACAGTCTACCTCAAACACTTTATCAAAATTTGGTAAGGCTAATATAGGTGCCTCGATTACCTTCTTCTTTAGAAACTTAAACCTTGGTCCACACCTAAGATGCAATCGATATCATACCCTCTTGCATGTGTAATAACAACCCTATAGCCAATATGACTCACATCTACATGACCAACAACCTATATCTAAATATTTTTCTAAATATTGGCTATCTTACGATTCATTGATTAGCCTTTATGACCTTATAACATGCCTCTTTATAGGATTTAAAATAGGTAAAACCCTAAAGAAATGGCACCCAAAAATGGTTACAGATCCATGCAAGCCATTTTTTACAAATCCCATGAACTTGAAATTTTGTTACAGTCAACTCCAAGTCGGATTACCAATCAGCCTTCAGTCGGTCGCCACACGCCCTCTTGTCGACCTCTTCTCGATTGACCACTTCGACTTGTTTTAGATGCATTTACCATGTCGAACCTCTTCGACCTTTGAATTTGACTTTACCCAGTCGAACAACTTCGACCTTCTACTTGTTATCAATCCACCTCGACTTTGACCATCAGTCGATCCATCTCGACTAGACTTTTACTGCAAAGAATATAACAACCCAACATTCTCTCACTTGTTTTCTTCTTTGTTGGAACCAGGAGGTTACTGAAATTTCATTCATAGACCCAAGGAAGCAATGCCCATTGCCTCTCTGCACCAAGAGAACTTCACAACACTCAGAGACTCGGTCAAAGATATTGCTATGCTTTCCAATGTGTCTACTTTCTCCAACATCACCTTATTAATTTCCACCATATCTCTTACGAAATGGTATTGTACATCAATGTGCTTAGTCCTCAAATTATAAGAAGGATTCTTTGCTAGAAATATTGTGCTTTGATTGTCGCAACTTATATTCATATCTCTCTGCTCAAACTCGATTCCTGAACACAACCTTTGCAACCATACCACTTCTTTACTTCCATGAGTGGCCACCATGTATTCAACTTATTTTGTTGACAAGGATATGATCGCCTATCGCTTACTCATCCAGCTTATTGTTCCACAAAACATATTGAAGACATATATGTTGGTCAAACTTCGTTGATCTAGATATCCATCCCAATCAGCATCGACAAATTCATGTACATTTAATTCACCACTGTCACCTCTAGGTTTTCCTTGGTAGGATATAGCATAGTCCTTTGTTCCACACAAATACCTGAATTCACTCTCTTGATAGTTTTCTAGTGCTCCTTTCCAGTTGTCGACATGTACCTGCTCAACACTCCCACTTCATGGGTAATGTCTGTTCGAGTGCATACCATCGCATACATTAGACTACCAACAACACTTGCATAGGGAACACGTGCCATGTCGTCTATTTCTTCCTTTGTCTTTGGACACTGTTCAACAGTTAGCCTTGCTCCCACAAGAATTCTCACCTTCACCAGTTTGTAATCCTGAATGTTTAAACGTTTCAGAAATGTTTTAATATACTTTGTCTTATTCAACTAGAGGTTTCTATCAGCTCGATCTTGTTGGTTGTGGAGCCTGATTATCTTCCTGATTTAGAGGTCTTTTACTTTCATTCGTGTTTATACCCCATGAAGTATTTACACCCCATAATTATGTACACTCTTCCACGTGGGGGAGTGCAGAGGGGGGGTACCCCCTCTATGGCGTCTGGGGGGGCTATCCCCCTGGCTAGGGGGTCTGGGGGCAAGCGGGCCCCCAGTGGGGGTTCAGGGGTAGCGTCCCCCGAAGAAAAAATTGCCTTGTAAAAGTATATTGTAATTTCATTGTAAATTTGGACCGTTCATTATAAGGTCGCAAATCTGACGATAGAGATTATGTTAGGGTTTTTTGCCCTAGAAGGCAACCCTCTTTTATGAGGGAAATGTATTGCGTCTATGTATGTTGGCGAGTATTGTATTCTGAGAGACGAGACTTTGACAGAAAGAAGAGGAAGTTACAGCGGGTTTTGCTGTAGGTTGTATCCCTTCATTTTGTTGGATAATAATAAAGAAAGGACCTGGCAATTTCTCTGGTGGACGTAGCCTACACTGGGTGAACCATGTAAATCTATGTCTCTCTTGTATTGTGTATCTTCTGTGTTTTGTTTCCGCATTTGTCTTATTTTATTGATCCGCGGTCCTGTTTTTCTAAGAGATCTCTCTTAATCTCCATTCCTATAATGAAGTTAGTTTCACCGAGATCCTTCATGTCAAACTTGGAGGATATCTTATTCTTAACCTCCTTTATTGCATCCATGTTGTTTTCAATCAACAACATGTCATCGATATACAAAGTTACATATATGAAACACCCGTCTTCTTCCTTGGAATATATGCAGTGATCAGCTTTGCTTCCCACAAATCCCAACTAAGGATGTATGTGTTTAAATTTTGGTACCACATCCTTGGTGATTTTTTTAGACCATAAAGGGATATTTTCGGTTTGCACACTAAACATTTATTTCCCTTTACTACAAATCCTTCAGAATGTTTCATGTAGATTTATTCTTCCAGGTCCCCATGTAGGAACATTTTCTTCATATCCATCTATTCTATTTCCAAATAAAATTTTGTAGCCATATACATTAGTACTCTAATGGAAGCTATTTTTTCAACAAGCGAAAAATATCACCGAAGTCGACTTCCTCAACTTGGGAATATCCTTTCTCTACTAGTTGAGCTTTGAACTTCTCGAATTTTCCTGTGGCATTCATCTTCTTCTTGAATACCCATTTTATACCAATGGGATTTCTTCCACTAGGAAAATTGACTAAATCCTATGTCTCATCCTTATGCAAGGATTCCATCTCTTCAACCATGACATCCTTCTAGAGTTTACCCTATGCCAAGTTGACTGCCTCACCAACCTACATGGCCTCATCTTCAATGGAAGTTAACAAAAATGTGAAACGTAAGTTAGGTGGACAATACCTTTAGACTAGTTTTTTTACTCCTTCTAACCTCCTTACTATTGGATTTTGTCATTCCACCTCTTCCTCTAATTCAAATGAATCATTTGAATCATCTTCTTCCTTCCTCAGTTCAAACCACATCGTCTCAAGTTTATTCATGATCTGAACAATTTCTTCATGCTCAGACTTACCTCCACTTCTCTGAAGACCACATCTCGACTGTACATTATTTTCCTTGATGCAGGATCCCATAGCTTATATCCTTTCACTCCTTCTTTGTACTTAATGAAAATACATTTGACTTCCTTATTATCTACATTTCTCCTCTTTTCCTTGGGAAAATGCACAAATGCATCATAGAAAAATACTTTTATATGTGAAACTGAAGGATTCTAACCCGACCATACCTCATGTGGAGTTGTGTCAACTAGCATCGATGAAGGAGACATATTCATCAGATATCTTGCAGTGTCAAATGCCTCTGCCCAGAATTTTTGTGTGAGCCCAACACCACTGAGCATGCTCCTTAACTTATCCATCAATGTTCTAATCATTCTCTTAGCAACTCCATTTTATTGTCGGGTATATGGTGTGGTATTTTGGCATGCTATGACACACTGCTTGCAGAATTGATCAAATTATTTTCCACAGAACTCACCACCATTTTCAGTTCTCAGCATCTTAATATTCTGATCTGTTGTGTTTTATACAAGAGATTTAAACTCTTTAAATTTCTCGAAAACCTCGGATTTCTTCATCAAGAAATATATCCATGGCTTCCTAGAAAAATCATCTATGAAGGATACATAATACATGGATCCACCAAGTGAAGGCACTATAACTGGGCCAAACACATCACTATGCACCAATTATAGAATCTCATTTTCCCTTGTTGCTCCAGATGGGAATCTCACCCGACTTTGTTTTCCATATATGCAATGTTCACAAAAGTCAACTTATAAACCACATTCAGGAAAACCTTCAACCATACCCTTAAAGTGCATAGATCGAATTCCTTTTTCTCCAATGTGTCCCATCCTCTCATGCCATAGCATGGTCGGGTTGATTTTATCATGTCTTATCGAGTTGATTTGTACTGACTTGGCCCGATTCAAAGTTGAGTTGACTTCATGAGCAATGATTTTGTTGCATATAGTGGAGGATCATTCCCTAACATCTTGTATAGGGTTCCAATTCGAAATCCTTTCATTAATACCATCGCACCTCTAACCATATTTCATAAATACTTCTGAAACAGAGTGTGCACTCCAAAATCACTCATCTTATTGAAAGATAACAATTTTCTTTCCAAACCCGGAATGTGTATCACACCTGTAAGGGTTATTTTCCTCCCATCCTATAGTATCAGTCGAACTCTTCCTTGTCCAACAATTTTTTTTGTCGATTCATCCCCCAAGAACACATCACCTCCATCATATCGTTCCTACTTGCTCCTGAGTCGATCAACCAAACACCTTGATCTGACTTTGTACTAGTCAACGCCAGGTACAAATCACCTCCCTTATCCTGGGTCATTTTTCTCTCAGTCGACTCCCTCTTGTTGGATTGCGTACTGACTTCCATCGGTCTCGAATTAAAGCCATTTTTGTACTTCCCATATTTACTGCATTTCCAACATCTTCTTGTCAATTAAACCGTGGATTTAGATATACCCTTCAACTTAGAATTTATACCAGAGAATTTTCCTTTATCTCTTTCAACCAGTTGACCTCTCACCACTAAATCATCTTTGGTCTATCCTTCCATGTTATTTCTTCTCATTTCTTATGACAGTAGAGAAGGAACCACGTCTTCTAGTGCTAGTGTGGTTGTATTACTCCCTATAGCCAAGACTAAGATATCCCAGGATTCTGGAAAAGAACATAATAGGTTTGTACACTTCTCCTTATTGATGTTTTGGTAGCTATGGGAGGTATTAAACTCCACGTGTAACCTATAACTTAGAATAGAATATTTCAGAAGAAAGTGAACCATTAAACAAATGTGTGGAAACCCTAGAAGACAAGTCGGCCTAGAAGAATAAATAATATTAGAATATTATCTTTCATAAATACAAGTCAGCTACACAAGAAAAACATAAACAGAAAATATAATTTCCAGAAAGTCCGGTCGGCCCAGCCAGAAAAGTCACTAGACAGATTAATATAAATAGAGGACGTTTTAGCTCATTTGTACACCCAGTCAGAGCGCAAGTCTTGTGGAGAGTTGCAATTGTAGCTGCAACTGCAGCGACAAGGAGGAATAAGGGCGTATGGTCATATCTTGGTATTTGTCTCTCTCTTGGTGATTCTCTTGGTGACATTCTTGGTGACATTCTTGCTAAGTATGGTGAAATTATGAGAGAGTAGTGCAGTTGCAGTTGTTGTAGTTTTGTATGGTACTTGTTTTGTGGATATGGAGACTCTCTCTCTTGTGCACTACCCTTGGAGGAGAACTCTACTTGCCTTGAGTTGTTTATGCAGTTAGCATCTAGGGTTTATCTATTGGTTCTGGAGTAGGCTTACCGGAATTATTCTAAGTAAACGTTAGTATGATCGGGGGTGGCATATGTGAATTCCTATGGTTGGGTGACAATGATGTGAAATTTTCTATGGTTAAATGAGCATACCAAAATTTCAACATGGTTTCAGAGTAGGTTTCCTTCATAACAGTCTAACCGCTGGAAGGAATATCCTCATTTTCCCCCATTTTCAAGCTCGTTGAGAACTTACTAAACCCACTAAGAATATATCCTAAGTAGGGCACATCTCTTCCTTGGATCAGATATGCTAATTTATGTAGTTGAGAAATTAGGGTTTCCTCATAAAACCCTAGGCTTTTGTTCCAATTCCTTCATGTCATTTCCTTCATGTCAGTTCCTTTGTGTCAGTTGCTTCGTTCTAGTTGCAGTGCCAGTTGCAACATCACTTGCAGTGCCAACACCAGCTGCAGTACCAATTGTAGTCAAAGTTTCTATGAAGTATTGGGACTAACTTTTGGTTGTCCCAGTGTGCCTTACCCTAGCACATCTCCAACTATGTTCATATTTCCAGTTGGAGCACCTTGAAATTTTTGGGTTTGTCATTGCTTGCCACTGTTGTCGGATGGTGTCACTATTGTCGGAGGTATGTACTTGTATATGTTTAAAATATATCATTATCTTAAGGGTATTTGCAGTAGAAGGTATATTTTTTCAAAACAAATAATCGTAGATCCATAGGGATCTTAGATCCAGCACATTCATAGGAACAACGCACTCCGGGTTTGATTATTTTGATATGCCTCTACTTGTTATGGAATTATTGTGATATTATGAACATTTAGTTGTATTTTTATCTATCGAAGTTATGAATATCACACTAACCTATGTTCAAAGTTAAGGTTATGAATTGACTCTAGTCACAGTATTAGATTGATTAAGGTTGATATTTTCAAGTTTACTTGCATTATATTCCCTACCTAATATTTTTGTCAGGAAATCATATTTTCTTAAGTATAGGGGACAATATTTTTCATCTTGAGTGAAGGAGACTCAGAAGAAAAGAAACAACTCTCATTCTTGAAGATAAGACTCCAGGTTCCAGGTTTGATTGATTAAATTAATAAGTTTCCAATTGCACATATTAAGTTTAATAATTTCTACATTACTAGTTGTGACAACAATCCTTGAATGGTTCTATTACTGCCAGATACAATGAATACTTGAAAGCATGTGAGTACTATTGATATAAATGATTATTGTAATTGGTCGCAAGATGAACTAACATCTCCTCCAAGAGATACATGTTTTTCTTCCAGGAAGTTCACCTTGGTAATAATATGATGATTACCATGAGATTGTCTTTTATTCTTGTTGACATAGATATGTTCTTATGAAAATGCTATTATAATTTTTGCTCTTGTTTCTCTTGTCTCAAGAAAGTTATTTTATAAATTCCATGGAAGTTACCACGGAGGAATGATTGATAACAACACTAGAAGAGTGTTGTTCATATTTCTTATTATTGTGTTTTTATTTTGGCTCTTGTTCCAGGAAAGTCACAAGAAATAGCTCTGAGAAGGAGCTACTGTGATTATTGTTCTCATTCTTGTTTTTTTTGGTATAAGAGTATTATTCTTGTCTACTGTTTTCCCTTTGTTGTCCTTGTTCTGGGTAGGTCACATGTGATAACTCTGAGGGAAGATATCGTGACAGTCGCAGGAGACAACATATTATATGGTATCTAGTTTGAGACATGGAGTAGACTATCTAGATAAGAAGTTGTATACACGATCGTATACATCCATCTACCAAAGAAGAAGAAGACAAAGAAGGGAACTTTACGAGATACATAACATCTCATATGGAGATTTATTGTAAGGAGAAGAAGGCTCCAAAGATGACCAAACAAATCCCTCTAGTGCAGTTGATCACTCTTCAGATCATCAGGAAGAGTTTGTATATCCATAAGGGCCTACCCAGAATCATTGTAGTAACCAAGAAGAGACCAGTGTGGTCCCATGAAACTTTGTAGGATACATCATTGATGAGCCATATCATGAGGAGTATATGGCTCCATCGATGGTGAGGAAAGTGATTCCACTGAGTACCATATTGGAAGGAGATAGATTTCAAAGCGAGTCATACCTCACAATATAGTAGGGAGGAGAAACCTCCCCAGGAACATTCACAGGAGACTTAAGAGGAAATCATCACACACAGAGGGAGCATATGGCTCCGAAGATTATACATACTTAGAGGGAGTCAAGCTTCATAGGGAGAATGGAGACTCGGAGACTTTCATATTCAGATGGAAGAGAGAGATGGCTTCCATAATTGACAAACGGGTTCCATGGGTTGAGAAGGCTAGATAAAAGTTTCAGAGGCTTTGAGGAGATATGAGATCTTATGGGAATATTCCCTTGCTTTAGTAGACTTTTCTATAGTGATAGAGGAGGAATCTAGTCAGTAGAACTGGGATATATATCTTCTTAGTTTTGAGACCAAAAGGGAATTCAATGGTGACTTCCAGGTTGATCTACAAGATCAATCATGTTGCAAATAAATATCCTAGAGATGTACAAAGCCTAATTTGTGTCCATAGGATTCTCCCAGCAAGAGGGAGAAGACTATGATGAGACACTTGATCTAGTATATTGCTATTGATGAATCGGTAGTAGATATGTTGACCAAGCCTCTATCAAGGACAAGCTTGGAGTGGTCCAAATGTTTTTCTCCAGTAGTGAGAATTGATGCATTCCCCAATAGCGGGAAGTGATGTGATCCCCAGTAGTGGGAGCTACTCCAGCGTAGGTTGGTACTCCAATGCAGGCTGGTATGCTACCCCAACATAGGTTGGTACTCAAACATAGGTTGGTATGCTACCCCATCACAGGTTGGTACTCCAACGTAGGCCGATATGCTACCCCAACGCAAGTTGGTACTCCAACATAGACTGGTATGCTACCCTAATGTAGTTTGGTACTCCAATGCAGGCTAGTATGATACCCCAACGTAGGTTCGTACTCCAACATAGGCTGGTATTCTATCCCAGTGCAGGTTGGTACTCCAACGCAGGATAGTATTCTACCCCAGTGCAGGTTGGTACTCCAACGCATGCTGGTATTTTACCCCAATGCAAGTTGGTATGTTGGTATGCTAATCCAACGCAGGTTGGTATGCTACCCCAACGTAGGTTAGTACTCTAACGTAGGTTAGTATGCTACCCTAGCGCAGATTGGTACTCCAATGTAGGTTGGTATGCTACCCCAGTGTAGGTTTTTACTCCAACGCAGGATGGTATTCTACCCCAATGCAAGTTTGTACTCCAATGCAGGATGGTATGCTACCCCATCACAGGTTGGTACTCCAACACAGGCTAATATGCTACCCCAAACCTATGTTGGTACTCCAATGCAGGCGGGTATGCTACCCCAGCACAGGTTGGTACTCCAACCTAGGCTGGAATATTACCCCAACATAGGTTGGTATGCTACTCCAACACACGCTGGTATGTTACCCCAGTGTAGGTTGGTATGCTACTCCAACACAGGTTGGTACGCTACTCTAGTGAAAGTGCATAACTTCTTCTGATGGATAATGTGCAGCTATTATGGTGATACTTTTTACATGATTTGTTTGATCATATGATGGAATGTGTGGCTATGGTGATGCTACCTATAGATTGGTCTGCAAGACCATGTGAGTCTTTCCCATGCCATGTGATATGGATGGATGTGTTTGAGACTGCTAAATAAAGAACATCTTAGTTAATACCTCCCTAGCTAAGAGGGAGTGTTGATGTTTTGGTAGTTGTGGTAGGTATTAACCTCCACGTGTAACCTATGACTTAGAATATAATATTTTGGAAGCAAGTGAACCATTAAACAGATGTTTGGAAACCCTAGAAGACAAGTCGGCCTAGCAGAATAAATAATATTAGAATATTATATTCTAGAAATACAAGTCGTCTCCATAGGAAAAATATAAACAAAAAATATAATTACCAAAAAGTCAGGTCAACCTAGCCAGAAAAGTCACTAGACAGATTGATATAAATAGAGGACGTTTTAGCTCAATTGTACACCCAGTCAGATCATAAGTCTTGTGTATATATGCATTTGCAACTGAAACTATAGCTGCAAGGAGGAATAAAGGTGCATGGTCATCTCTTGGTCTTGGTCTCTCTCTTGGTGATTCTCTTAGTGAAATTATTAGTGACACTCTTGGTGATATTCTTGCTAAGTACGATGCAAGTCTGAGAGAGTAGTGTAGCTACATCGACTACAGTTGTGTATGGTACTTGTTCTATTGATATGTAGACTCTCTCTCTCTTGTGTGTTACCCTTGGAGAAGGAGCTCTCTACTTGTATTGAGTTGTTGTTGTATTTAGAAGCTAGGGTTTATCTGTTAGTTCTAGAGTAGGCTTGTCAGAATTATTCTAAGTAAAGGTTAGTGTGCTCGGGGTGGCATCTGTGAATGCCTATGGTTGGGTGACAATGATGTGACAATGTCTATGGTTAAAAAAGCATACCAAAATTTCAACACTCCTGCTTAGTGATTTTAATATCCACAGATGACAACTAGCCTAAAATGATATTAAACACATTTAAATTCTCAATCAATGAACGTCCATCAATCATTCTCAAAAGATATAATTTCTTTATGAGAAACAACTTATTTACCATAGATTTAAACTGGTATAATCTCCCCACCTTGTCCCGTAGTTTCTTAGCCAAATCTTCACCTGAGACACTCAACAGTACTAAATCTGCAAGACAAAGCTAAATCGTACATCTTACTCTTCTTTTGAGTTTCTCCCATTCTTCCGTCATCATGCATGTCGGCTGGGTACCTAGAAAGATCGTTGTCCATTGTTCTCGATCTACAAGAAGATATTCCATTTTAATCTTTCAAAGCTCAAAATTCTAGCCATTGAATTTTTTTTATCTCTATTCTTGAACTGCTCACCATTCCTTACCATGATCTTTAACACAATTTATGACTTACAACTATCATTGTACCTAGGGCTTAGCTCTTAGATTCAAGATCGGTAAATCAAGATCCGATACAAACGCCAACTCATAACACATATCTGATACCACTTGACAGGAAATGAGACACACTTCCACACTAAACCTAGCAAAAGAGAAGAAGAATTTAATCAAGAATGTAAATGAAAAAGAAATCACACAATACACAGAGATTTTACCCTGGAAACCGAAACGGGGAAAACCAACATTCCTTGAGTGTTTTTCTCTCTTGTTGTCTTATTCAATTTGAATAAAAGGTTACATGTCTAACCTTGATCCACACCTAATACAAAACAAACATCATACCCTCTTGCATGTGCAAGAACAACCATGTAGCCAATTTGGCATACATTTGCATTACCAACAACCTACGTCTAAATATTTATCTAAAGATTGGCTATCTTACGATTCATTTATTATCCTTTATGACCTTACAACACGCCTCTTTATAGGATTTACAGCAGGAAAAAACCTAAATACATGGTGCGCAAAAATTGTTACAGATTCATGTAGATCATTGGCTACAAATCTCGTGAATCTTAGGATTCTATTACAGTCGACTCCAAGTCATATTACCATTTGAATACCAGTCGACATTCATTCGGTCTTCAGTCGGTAGCCACACACCCGCCTATTGACCTCTTGTCATTTGACCTCTTTGAATTTTTCTCTATGCCTTTACCATGTCGATCCACCCTGAGTTCGACTTGTTTTAGATCCACCTCAACTTCGACTATCATTCAATCCACCTCGATTAGACTTTTACTGCAAAGAATATAACAACCCAACAACATAAATTTGATGTTTTCTCAACGCATCCAATATAATTTTAAAATGTTGCAAGTGATCGTCTTTGTTTTTACTAAAAACTAAGATGTCATCAAAATAAATGACAACAAACTTACCAATATAAGTTCAAAGAACAGTATTCATCAACCACATGAAAGTACTAGGTGCATTGGACAACTTGAATGGCATCACCATCCATTCATATAGTCCATCCTTGATGTTGAAGGTTGTTTTACATTCATCCCCTTTGTGAATCCAGATCTGGTGGTATCCACTTCGCAAATCAATTTTACTAAAATATTTAGCTCCGACTAGCACATCCATCATGTCATCTAAGCATGGTATAGGAAACTGATATTTGATGGTAGTTTTATTGATTTATCTTCTATCTGTGCATATCCTCCACGTATAATCCTTTTTGGGAATCAACAATGTCAGTACAACACAGGGACTCATGCTTTCTCTTACCACTCATTTCTTTATAATTTCTGACACTTGTCGGTTGAGCTCTGCATGTTGTGTAGGACTCATCCTATAAGAGGCCTGATTAGGAAAAGATGATCTTGGGAGTATATCAATGTGATGTTGAATATCCCTCTTTTTTGGAATACCATCAAGTAATTCATTAGGGATAACATCAATATATTATTCTAGTATCTTGGCCACTTCAGTAGGGATTGGTATGTCTTCCCCAACTCCTTTTTTCATTATTAATGCATAGCAAAATCTTGTTTTCTTTGTTTCCTTAACAAGCTCTCTTTTCTAAAAAAATATTATCATAGTTTCCCTCATCCTTAAAGGGAAATAAGACAACTTTCGATCCATTATTCCAAAAGATGTAGGTATTATTTTCTACATTATGCATGACTTTTTTGTCATATTGCCAAGGCCTCCCCAATAACAAATGACATGCATCCATTGGAATGACATCACACCAGACTTCATTTTTATAATTCTTATAGATGGAAAAATTGATCAAACATCTTTTATTAATGGTGACTTCATTCCCTTTTTTGAACCATGCAATTTGGTAAGGATGGGGATGTGTTTCACAACATAATTTCAACTTATCTACCATCTCTTTGGAAACCATATTCTCACAACTTCCACTATCAACAATAAATTGGCATAAATTTCCCCCGGAAGTGCATCTAGTTCAAAAAATGTTTATCCAAAGCCAAGACTAGTCGTTTCCACTACTCTGCCTTTACTCATTTTTAGGAATCACCATTGACCTCTGTATCATGAGATTCTCCCCCATATCGGGAGGGACTTGAAACTAAGCTCATTTTCTTCATTCTCATCTTGGACCAAGTTTAAACTAGGTTGTTGTCCTTGCTTTGGCTCTTGCATGTTATAATTTGGGAATTAAAATGCTCGATGACCCTCTACACCACACCTAAAACACAAATAAGGTCCTCCTCTACCACCATTGTAACCTCTACCTCTCTAGAACCCTCTTCCTCGTGGTTTATTAAAGTTACCTTGTCGAGTATCTTCTTCTTTCTCAGCTCCTTGGTATGATTCGCCTTGAGATGATTCGCCTCAACAAACCATTCAAATGTTTTGACCAAGATCCATCTTAACTCTGGATCTATCATGTGCAAAGAGGCATCAAATTCGTCGAGATGCAAATTTTTTAGATTACAAAACTTGAATAAATGTTTGCATCTCAAAGGATTTGATGTCTCTCGGCTCAGGATAAATTAGGAGTTTAGATGGATCTACATTGGTTAT
>JASDQU010216860.1:7751-18186 GCA_032191745.1 Picea mariana | reverse complement strand
AAAAACCTTTAGGATAAATGTATCGTTCAAACCATAGGTCGTATGTGAAAGTGTCTCTATTATGCATAGTTATTACTAATAGAACACTAGTACACATCTAGGCATTAATACTCAGAATGGTTATGACTAAACAGTTGGCGCAAAACTGTTCGTTTATTGTCGCTTAACGACCCCATGATAACCAACTTTGGCATAAGGCCTAACAAATCCGATAGGTAAGAGTCAAACCATGACTAGACGAGCAGGAAGCACTAAACTATAACCCTAAATGGACTGTCATCACACTTCACCATAAATATTGATATGAGACCCGCAAAGGTAAAAACTATCATGACTTAAATAACCCTTCCTACAACATTTATGGTGCCCTATAGCATACGCCTTTGGGCCATCGCTTGACCTTTGTTCCCATTGTGTCTCTGCCACCTCGCTCTATTCACATGGCCTAGGTACAATTTGTAACTATCACCATTAATCTATTCAGCGGAGGGTTTTCTAAGGCTATTGTTCATTCTTTCCCTTGGCTCTGTGTATTTACAAAACGTTGTAATGTTAACCATGTTTCCGTTACACTCGATGGCATGGACAGAAATTGTGGATTTGGGCTCGCTCTAGGTGGAAGGATAACTCGGAGGCACTCACCAGTCGGATACCCCCTATGCGAGGTAAGTAATCTTTTGGTTATTTTAATTGAACTCCCTCTGTGAATTCTAAAATTATCCATGTGCATCAGTTCCCCCTCTAAATCCTATGAGTTATGTTGGTCCTGTCTTATGTGGTCTGAGATAACATTTTAAAGGTTGGTAGTATACTCGATAATGTCTAGGGTTTTATCGTGGCTACACTTTAAATTTCTATATCAGTTTTCTAAAAACCCTTAACCCTGCAACAAACATTTTCTTTATGAGTAAACCCATGGGGAGTCCCAGACTGTAATAAAGCCAAAGGGAGCAAGAGTTTCCCCACATTGCAGGAGCTAGTTTGGTTATATACATAATGTCGTGTTTATTGTATCTTTGGGTTTTGTCATTCTATATTATTTATGTTTACTCAACTTGATAGAGATATGAGTTCTTGGCTTGAGCCTTTCAGAGGTTTTACAACTTTGGCATAACTCTCTCTATATCATTAATTGTTTGGGTGTATCGTATTTTCCTTAAGGTTTTAACCTAACAGTTATGAAAATATTTACAATTCTGTACCTCTATTTACATTTTGTAGTTTCCAAACTCCAATGCTTAGAGTATAAATCCTGGTGCTTTCCCAGATTTAGCTCGAGTTAAAAGAGGAACAATATGAATATATATATAATCATAGAGTTATCCACTGTTGTACATAGAGGTCTCTTCGAATGAATATCCACCTTTAGTATCTGTCCTGTAAACCCATTTGTGTTCCAATAACTATACAGGAAGAGTTAAAATCGTGAAACAATTCCCCAAAATACACTAATTTCTGTCTGAGTTATACCTATTAAGTTTATACAACATTCGCCTCAAAATCTATGCATTTGCAAGACTATGTGCAACTTGACTGAGTTTTAAGTAGTAAAACATACGTTTGATAATTTTGACTCCGGTGTCTCATAACCCTGTCATAAGTTTGGGGTTGGGGAAAAGTAATGACTCTAAGGAAAGGCTTTACTCCGTGTAAAATTTTATTCTTATGAAGTTCTTAGGTTAACTTATCAATTCTCACTTTGTTCTCGAAACCCTATCTGAGATATGAATTGGAAAATCTATGAAACATGTTTTATATTGTGTACTTTTTATCATTTTGGTTATGCAATAGGTGGATTACATGTTTAAATGGTATATATACTTGAAATTATTTTGAAAAATTGTTTTATTGTAATCGGTTGCAATATTGATGATGGGACCCCTTTTTTTGTGGCGAGGGTACCCATCAGTTATTTCAAAATCCACTTCTCCCCTCTGAGTTATGGATGATTCGCTTAACGCCGATGATGGAGAAAGGAACCCCATGTAATCTTCAAGATAAGTGATTGTTCATGTGTTTACAAACTGAAAAATTTTTAATTTCATGAATTTGTTTTTGAACATTTACTCTATCTTTTATATTTTATTTTTTGGGATTTGTTCTCATAACTATGTTAGTGATGTTCTTGGTCTTCTCTTACAGGACTTGATCGCTCAGCGGCTTGGGGATTTACAAGGGCACCCTACTTGAAAGGTATTCAAGTTCCAATTCACCGCGTTGAAAGGATAATACCCATCTAGGTTTTATTAAAATGATACAGGTTTCACCCTAGGATGTTATTATCATATTAATTTCATACCAGGTGCCTAAAAAAAACTGGTTACTTGTATCTTTAAGCCATAAAGGAAAGTACAGAGGGGGAAACCCATATTAAATATGAAATTCACCATTTAATAGTTATGTTTCCATATACTGTGTAGAGTTTTAAAGACTCGTCTTGTTCCATCTCTGTAATAGATAACATATTTTATGTATTTATGTCGCTGGACATTTGCTTCTGAGATTACTAGAATGAAATATACAATAATCTTCTACTACACTTAATTTAGTTGGATTTAATGGAAAACTACCTGTAATAGTCAATATATAATTTATGTGTATTATATATTCATGTGGCTCTAAAAATATGCATGGGCAGCAACCTGTTTATATATATATATATATATATATATATATATATATATTTCTAATTCTAGTAAACACTCAAATCTTCATTGGGTAGTTGTACAGTTTAAATAACCCTTGAGTAAATACACACACACACACATATATAGATATGGTATAGTTTACATTTGTCATGGTAATATTGTTGTCATGTGTAGATGTACTGCAACCTTTAAAGGTATACATAGATTTTTCTTGTAGATCTGTACTTAACATTCTTCAACCTGTAACAATCTACAATAAGTCTTTAAGCATATTTATACTTGGATCAAATATTCATACTGCGGTTCAGTGAGTACGGAACTTGAATAAGAAACTCTCATATAATCACCAATAACTATTATACACAACAATTCTCTCAACTCTACTTACTAAATAATTCAACTGTAAAATCTTATTCTACCATTCACTATAATTCTGCCAACATAAGTAGACGAAATCTATCAGCCATTTATTAAAGAGACATTTATCCATAATTTAGTCAATGTATTCTATCAACTATTTATCAACAAAACATTCAACCAGGGAAGAGTAGATGAACATATCTGAACAAAGTGCCGAGACAAAAAATGGAACAGCCAAGTTCCACCCAACCATAGAACAAAACAACCAATCTACTTGCCCTCTTCACCCCCTAGATTGACCATGAATTCATGAGGGAGAACTCCAAACTCCTCCTTAGCTATCGTCCTCTTTCAGAATCAGAAATAGTATCCTTGCCTCACACTCAGAAACCAATGCTCATAACAACAAGGGATATTCATTTCCTTATCATACTAGGCAACATCGTGCCTCCTCACATATGCTATATATGAAAAAACATCTTGTGCCTAGGTCTTTTCCCCTTGGGAATTTTTGCAGCTTTACAAATCCTTGATTTTTAGGGGCTGTCAATGGCCATATTCTTGATTTTCCACTTGTATAATTCAGCCCTAAGGTAGTTCAAACATGTTCCCCACTCATGGAGTCATGGTTAGTTGATTTCAACCTGGTTGTTCCATTTGTCTCTTAGTAATAAATATAAAAATATTTGTTTCTTACAAGTGTCACAGTCAAAGAGTTGGTTGAGAAATCAAATCTTTGCCCAATAGTCATAATAATAAATTACAACTAACTAAATTCCAAATTCAGAATTTTGATAAATGGCAATAATTTTCCAAATTCAAATTTACCAAAAATGGAAATAAATTCCTAAGTGTTTTTCAGACTTCAATAATATTGGGGATATTACAGCAAGTGAAGTAAAGGCATGGAATGCTATGGAATGGAATGGGATGGCATGGAAAATGTAGGACAAGTGAAGGAAATGAAGGTGAAGGAAAGGCAAGGAAAGGAAATTGAAGGAAAGGAATGAATGGCAAGGCAAGTGAAGGAAAGGCACGACATGCTATGGAATGGCATGGCATGGCATGGAAAAGGAAAGACAAGTGAAGGAAAGGAATGGCATGACATGGAAAGTGAAGGAAAGGCATGTAATTTCAAGTGAACGCAAGGCAAGGAAAGGCAAGGCATGGGAAGGCAAGGCATGGGAAAGTAAGGCATGCCATGGGTATGTTTTAAGGTAGGGTATATTTTAACAACATTACAAATATTTTAACAACATTCAAAATGAAGCCAAAATTATTCATTTTAGATACCTAGATGGTCATTCAAGTATACCATCGGGATCAATTCTAATACTGACGGTTTCCATTAAATTTTCATGATCCAGATGGATCTTAGTGGCCATCCACCTCTTCCACTGAATCACCATTTTGAGCATGTGGTTTTGATAAACCATGATATTCCCATTTTTTATGGGGAATGGAATGTAATGTCATCTTCATTCATTAATTATAGACATCATTTAATGATTTCCAAGTGGTTTTATGTACATGCCTACAGTATATTATCAATGCACCAAATCCCATTAGAAAATTGCAGTTAAGTGCACTTAGGCTAGAGTAGTACTAGGATGGGTGACCTCCCGGGAAGTCCTATTTTTTTACATGCCTATGGAATTTTATAAACTTAGTCCAATCTATCCCACATTCATCATGGTAATTGTTCTCCTCTCTCTCTCTCATATATATTTGAGGTGAAGGAGGCCTTTTAAGAATGCAATGGAGTGTGATGCAAAGATTCTTGTGAATGAAGTGTAGCCAACATATGTTTCTTTCTAGAGATAAGCTACCCCATTTTTCCTGTTTGTGTTCTACAATGTTTTTTATCTTATTCAGTAATAGAAGTTGGGTTTCATCGTATTTTCATGTTCTCTTCTATCTTTTTTTGTATTTCATTGTTATACCTCTATTATGTTTATGCCTTCATGTCATTCTCAAAATAATCTGGATCAGTGGTATCAAAGTAGTCTGCTCCTTGTCATTTCTTAGGGGAGGTCCCCAACAAGGTCAGGGTATAGAGATTTGGGTCTTGAGCTAGTTTTTCTTGAGAAAAACCACTCTCTCTAGCCCAAGAGACCTCCCATGGCAGAAGAAAAGAGAGATGACAGAGAAGGAGATACTTTCAATATGTTACTCGAGGAATCCCTTGTGCAGCAAAGGAATGAGATGATGGACAACTTCTCTTAGATCCTTCGAAGACTACCGATGGTGGCAGTTGAGGCATATTTGACAACCAACAATTTCACAAGTGCGACACCCTTCAAGGTACAAGTCAATTCTGATATCCCTTTGTTTGAAGGCCAGATAGATGCAGATTCTCTAAAAAAATGGTTGAATCTACTAGAAGGTTATTACTCTATCCAAACTTTTTCCGACAGTGAAAATATCACCTTCGTGCTCCTTAATTCCCTTCCCCATGTCAGATCTTGGTGGGAAGGTTACTAGGAGAGGTACATCAACGATGAATCTACACTATTTGGGAGGGAAACCACTAGCATGGCCTTTGTAGATTCCCTAAAGGAGGAGTTCTACCATGTTGAAAACTATGATGACCAATACATGAGATAGACAACTCTGCGTCAGAAAAGAGACCAGACAGACATGGGTTACACCAACATCTTTCATACCTTGCACTCAAATATGGGTATCAAAGACTTCGAGTGACACTTGGTTTTGAAGTACCGCAGTGGTATACACAGGTACATCCAAAAAAAATGAATTTCTTGGACATCTCCTCACTGGGAACTGCTTATAGATATGCAGTCAAAATTGAGGAGAAACTCAAGCAATAGACTAAGTGGGAGAAGCATGAACAAAGCAAGGAAGTCCAACCTCAAGAGAGACATTCCTAGATGTAGACAAATAAGGGTAACGAGAAGTCTAAGAAAGACACTGGAAAGTGGTGTGAGTTCCACAACAGCCCTTGGAACAACACTGATGAATGTCTCTCAATAGAGTCATTGGTGGATGTGCTCAAAGACAAAGAGTTGAACCCCGACTTGGACCATGATTCAAAAAATAATACAAGGAGACAGACCATTGATGCAAAACCCATTGCTACTGTCACAACTACAAAAATCCAACTAGAAGAGGATCCTGAGGAGGGGGAGTGACTCTTCCATTCACAGATGTGGGTGAAGGGGACCCCACTGAATTTTATTGTTGATATAAGAATCCAAAAAATCATCTCAACAAAGGTTTTTAAGAAGTTGGATTTTCCAACAACACCACAATCATAGCCATACAACATAGGGTGGACTTTCCAGGGTCAAGATCTTCATGTCAACCAACAGTGTTGCATGTACTATGACATCTATCCCTTCAAGGATGAGGTATTGTGTTATGTTTCCCCACTGGAAGTTTGTGATGTTCTATTAGGCCAGGCATATATATGGAGGAGTCATGATGTTTATGATCCTTGACCTCATAGAATCATTGTGACTCTGGGGGATCATTTATACCGAATACCAGAGGTAGTTCTGACTATTTCCCCACCAAAAAAATGCCACAAAGAAATCTCTCATACTGCAAAGTTTAACCTCTTTGCAATTCAATTAAAAAGTGAAAAGATGGAAACTCCAACCACTGCAGCCTCAACCCAAGACCTTTCTATCCAACATAATCATATCGACAAGATTGTAGATGAGTACCAAGATGTTCTTGTTGCACCTACGGGGGTGCCTCCACACTTCCCAGTCAAGCAAAGTTATAACAAAACCCTTCATACTCTTCATGTTGCATCCTCACCAATAGATTCCTCCCACACTCAGGTAGATCATGCAACCAGATTCGTTGAATGAATCCAACCCCTCCAACAACAGGTTCATGATGTCCTTCAACAAGCTAAGAAGGACAACTTCTTCAGCAATGAAAGAAACACACCAAGATTCAGATTTAGTAGAAGTCTTCTCGTTTGCCAAGGGAAATTGACACAATGGGGAACATTGATTCCTAAGGGGGGAGGAATGATCTAGATGGATCTCAGTGGCCATCCACCTCTTCCACTGAATCACCATTTTGAGCCTGTGGTTTTGATAAACCATGATATTCCCCCTTTTGATGGGGAATGGAATGTAATGTCATCTTCATTTGTTAATTATATACATCATTTAATGATTTCCAAGTGGTTTTATGTAAATGCCTACAACATAGTGTTGATGCAACAGATCCCATTGTAAATCCGCATTTAAGCGTGCTTAGGATAGAGTATTACTGGGATGGGTGACCGCCTGGGAAGTCTTATTGTTTTACATGCCTATGGCATTTTATAAACTTAGTCCAATTTATCCCACATGCATCATGGGAATTGTTCTCCTCTCACTCTCTCATATATAATTGAGGTGAATGAGTCTCTTTAAGCATATAATGAAGTGTGATGTAAATCTTCTTGTGAATGAAGCATAGCCAACATCTCTTTCTTTTTAGAGATAAGCTACCCCATTTTTCTAGTTTGTGTTCTACAAGGTTTTTCTATCTTATTCAGTAATAGAAGTTGGGTTTCACTGTATTTATGTGTTCTCTTCTATATGTGCTTACTTGGAATTGTTTGTATTTGGAGGTCTGTACCAATAACCAAGTTTGTAAAGTGGTATACAAATTGACCTGGATTATAATCTTGAAATACATAACCATGTTTCTTTCTTGTTCTTTCATCATGTGTTAGATATTGTCCTTTAATAACCATCAACCCTCTTGGAAATTCAATTCCATCGAAGTCTGTTATTGATCGCATGAGGGTAAAATTTCCCTATAAGCATCATGCCAACCAATAATCAATTCCACATTCATTATCTCTTGGGGAAACCACTACATATATGTTCCTTGCAAAAAATGGAGTGCCAAAATGTGAGTCCATTAAATGACAAAATCATAACACATTCATTTTAGTTATTCAAAATTTAATAGAAGGATTCAACGAACCTGGAAGTACGGAATCTGAGACATGATCCTAATTTGATGAAATACTTGATTGGTCATCCTACAATTGGGATAATTCCATAGTTATGCGTTGACCAATGGGGAGTGATACATGATCCCATCTATCAACCTAGTGTGTCGATTCACAATCATCCCATTCATTACTACTACATGGACCACATAAGAAAGATATTTTTATTGTCCATATTTCAACTATTGCATTGTCTGATGTTCTAACTGAATGGAATCCATGAGTGCCCTCGATTTTTTTTCATTCATACCACTGTGATTGATATACAACGACCACCTCCCAAAAATATCTATGTACATGTCCTTTCTTGTGTGATTGGTCTTCATGGGTTTTTGTTCCCTCTCCCATTACTGAAGAACACCATTCAACAATGGATTTTGCATCTCGAATGAGGGAAGTAGTAGTGAATTTCATTTCTTTCCTGCATAATTCTCTTTTTATGCATGCACCTACTCCATCATGCTCCCCTTTCCCATTCCTAGAATCAAAATAGTTCCAAATGTGTGGTACCTTTAGTTTTTTGTGAGATATACACGACCATTGAAATGCATGAGCATTTTTGAACTGGCATGCACAACCATTTGACCAAATACAATGTTGATCTATCTATATTTTATTCTCCTTAAGGTGATTGTAGAACAACTGAAAACAATGTTGTACATAGGCTAAGTCATGGCACTGATCATCACTTATGTGGAAGTGATACTCATTCAATATAACTCTATTTTGTTCATTACTATTTGGTCCATGCATGTATGTGATATGTACCATTATGATGACCTTCTCTGAGTGATAATATTAGCTTTAAATCTCATTTTGTAGTTGAAGGGTGTATTTCTCAAAAAAATTAACCACTGATAATATAGTACCAATAGTAAATGTATCTTTGCATATTCTAAAATTCTCATCCTCCCATCGAGCCACATGGAAATGATGAACATAATGTCATGTTTTTTCAACGAAGTCCTTCATGAAGTCACAAACTCGTACTTGGGAAGTAACCAATTGTGTCTTTTTTATTTCATGTCCTCCATCAATATCATATCCAACATATTTAAAGATTTGCAAGGAAACCTCCCTCCTCCCCAATTCATACCCATCGCTTACATGGATGGACTTTCTTACTAATGTCATTCCACCACACCTAGGGTATGTCCCATCTAAGAATGCATTTTGATAAAATTTAAAACCCTCTCAACTTGCACACACGATGTTATGAATACAATCTCTAGATGATGATGAAGGAAATATAATTGGGCATTCCTATAAAAGGGTGTTTTGCAAAAAATGAAATATATATATGTGTGTGTTTGTGTGTGTGTGTCATAATAATAACCATACTCAATGTGATATCTACAACAACACGTGGATTTCATTTATGGAAAGATCTTTGGCCTAAGTCAAGTGCACTATGTACTCTTCTGAATCTCTCATACAATTTTTTCTATGTAATGTCAATGTAGTGTTTAATATGGATTTCATGGTACTTAGATCCCCTTCTCAATTTTATTACATATTTTTCATTGGAAGAGGGCCTTGTGTTGTCATGCCATAAATATTGAACCAGTCCCTTAACTACTCCAATTAACTTCATGTCAGAACGAGGTAGCCTTCCACTGAAGGCCCACAAATCTATTGGGGTACATGTGTTGAGGCTATCTCGTCTATGAGAATACTTTTTAAGGGTTATGCCATTGCATTTCAAGAGGTGAGATGTTTGTTGTAGAAAACGATGTTTTATTGTAATATTGCTAACAATTGACTTGGACAAGACATGTTGAGCTACATTGCAGTATTTAGAATGAGACTTCTTACAATTCTTTGAAAATCATAAACAAGGTTTTGTACTATATGATGACTTGCTTCTACACTTTTGACTGTTTTAATGCCTAAAATTCTCCTAACAACAATCAAACTTCTATATTTTAACAAAGATAAAAATAATTGACATTTAGCAGCATCGGATTTTGGTTCAAAATATTCTTGAATGATTTTATAAGAGTGATAACGAGTAATGATGTTAGTTAACTTACCTTCAAGTGATGCTAGACCACTTTAATCGACCTAAATGCATTTAGGATTTCTTTGTCATGCAATTCTGAATATAGGTAGAGACGATGAACCCCTATTCTAGAACTATTGACCTCCCTGTTGCAGAGTTAACAGTGTTGTAGTTCTTGCCCCTTCAATCACTTATGGATAAACTGTGGGAGGAGAGTGCACATTTGACTGTCCAACAAGAGATTGCACCACATGACCTTCTTCACCACAATTCTGTACACCAGTTGCTTCTTTAATTTCATCCATTGTATAATCAGCTCCAAGCAAATACTCCATCATATGTTCATCCACACAAATTTGTATTGTTGAGATATTGTTACAAACATAAAAATGATAATAATAATAAACATAATAAATTGTAATATAATTAATATAATTT